>VDFB02136071.1:0-13724 GCA_007258455.2 Sequoia sempervirens
TGGAGATTAAATGTCTTTATGTATAAGAGAAAATGACCACGAGGGCCTAAGGAAGATGGGAACATTAAGAAAATTTTACTACTTGAACTTGTAAGTTTTGTATTAGAAAGAGTTTTGTTTTCTTCCATTTGTTTTTATTGCTTTTCACATCTCATAATTTTGATTTATCCTTTAGGACCGCATGGTGCATTCAAACATAATTTAAGCTTCCATGCTTTAGATACATGAGGAATAACATGCATTTCTTCAAAACTATAAGATTTTGTGGCATGCTAGTTTTCACTTGATCAACTATATAAATTGTTGTAATTGAATAAAGTTATTTCATTAAATTGGATAAAGTTACACAACTATACATTGAATGTATTGAGTTAAACAATTAATACATGTGAGTTATATTATTTTTATGAAATGTACAATGTTCATAATCTTGGAGTAAATAATTTGAATGGTTTTTTAAGGGGTTGTGTTTCTACACCAATTATAGCACTCCATCTAATTGGAAATTCTATTATGATTGGGATTGATGAAAGTAAGGGTACAAAAAACTTATTCAAAACCAAACTAAAATGATAGAGCAAAATTATTACATAATGCAAAACCTTGATGTTGATCAAAATATATGGGAATAACCTAAATTTGATGTCCGTTAATATTGTATTGATATTGTCCAATCTAAAACCAGTATTGAACTCGATCTAGATAAATTTTAAAGGCTAGTCAATATCACAAGATATAAATCCATGGTTAAACTTGATCCTAATGATTTTATAGAAAGTAATGTCATGGTTGGATCTTGATCCTAGTAATTATCTATAAATTTATGTGATGGAAGAACCTAATTTGAATTATTCTCTAAAATTTTATCTCTATAAGCTTCTTTTATTTAAGTGCTTTAACAATGAGATCATAATATTGTTTGAATATTATTTTCTTTATATAAAATGTAATAGAACATCCAAATGAAGAAAATATCAAATGTCTAGTCAACTAAAGTTGAAGTAGAGTATGTTCCCTTTGAAATTATTCTACACCTTTAACTTGGTCCTACTTATAAATTTTATATAGGGAACATCCCAAATTTCTTTTTTGTGTAGAAACTAAGAACCAATCTAGAGCATGGGGAGTACCTTGTACTTGATTAATAGTAAGAAACAAGATCAGAGCATGGTATGTACCAATTGATGAATAAAATGTAGATATAAATTGCATCAATCCAAAGGTTGTAACTAGATATTTTCAATAATAGATGTAACTAATTATGTAACTTGTTGATTTATGGGAAGGTTATCTTTATTATAGATGCCAAATAATATAATTAATCTTATGCTAAATTCAATATATGTCATATGAGAGTGTCTTTAAAAATATATAAAAATAACTAATGATCTTGTTGGTTCTTTTTTCTAGTTGATTACATGATTCTCTATAGATAAGCTACCTATAATGCTTAAGACTCTATAAAACCTAGGTGGGTTTCCCTTCTAAACATCATTTTAAGATATTGCAAGACACAAATGATGCAATAAAAAATAATGATTTCACACATTTGAGGATTATTCAGATGTAGCATATTACCTTTAGAATCCTTTGAAACTTTCTAAAATAGGTGTGAAATACAAAGAAACAAACAAATTATAGAATTCCAAATTTTCTTTTCAATTTGAGTTTGATTCCTTCCAAGGTTGAACAAGGAAAAACCTAGAATGGTGCCTTATCCATTTACAAAGTTGAAATAAATAATTTCTACTAATAATATCTTAAGAACAAATTCAATGGTTACCAAAATATTATTTGCCTTACAATAATAAAACCATCCATTTTTCACACTGTTGTTCTACTTCTAGATCCTTAACATAGCAAAAATATTCTCAATATTTAATTGAAAACATATTTAATCTATTACTTGAACATAAGCTATCAAGTAAACACTTGTCACAATAAATATGCAACAAAGATCTCCATAATCCTTGATTTATATTGATCAAAAGAATATTGAATTACATTCAAAGGAGACAACAACAATATGGCATATATTTTATACGAGCTACATATTGAATTGTATGCTATTATACTAAGAAGATTACAATTATCTCTATCTAAATTTCAAAAGACTACCCAAAATAAACTAACCTACCCATCCAAAATTATAAAACCTAGATTCAAAACCATTTTCAAAGAAACAAGAATCCCTTACATAGAGAGCACACATGCTCCAGAATGAAGTCACATGACTTAGATGACTTGCTTATAATTATATTTCACTTTTCACTTTTATAATCAATTACAAGTGGAGCTGAGCCCATTACAAGATATGATTTCCTAACATAACCCATGGGAGTAGTTGAAATTGATTAGAAGATGTGTTTGGAATTGTTGGATATCATTGAAGAAAATTCTAACTGTTCCACAAGATCCAAAATAAGACCAAATTTTTTGAACACCCAAATTATTACTAGATACTTCAAAAAAATGTTGTCATCAACTAAGTAGGATCATGTTGCATTGGAAGTATAAAGTCTAATGGAAATTCAGATATACACTTTAAGCATTATAATTCTCATCCCATTCCACATAGGTTTTGTTTGATGACCATTGAAATGAAAGTAGCTTTGCAACCTTGTCAATGTGCTCAATATATTTTGCATCTAAAATTGCTCTTGCCTCTTTACAAAAATTGACCAAATCTCTCTCTGAAGAAAATAGCTTATCTAAAGTAGTATTTAATAGGTCTATATTAATCCCATCATTTGCACAAAATACAAAAAAGGTGGGAACCATTGTATCAAATCTTTCCTTCCATTAGTCCAATGAATTTAATCCACATTTTCATCTAGTATACTAGGCATGGTCTTCATTTGAATTGGCCTTTATCTACCGCTCAAGTTTCATCATATATGCTTTGACCTCCATTGATAATGTTACCATTTCCCTTGCTAGGAAAAGGTCAATTGGAATGTTGGGATCAAACCTTGTGCATTTATGTCATTTACAAACTTGCAGCCCTAGGCACCCACTTATCAATTTCTTGAGATTCTCTTGGTCCTACATGTATTTGGTATGTGCATCCTTTAGAGTGGAATAAGCCATCAAGGGTTCTTATAGCTTACCAATTTTTTTGGATAACCTGTACCCAATTATATCATCAACCATATCATTTATATTTTTCCTTTTCTCCTCCTAGGCCCTTGCAATTGCTCTTCCAATTTCTTTATTTTAGAAGCCATGGCTCCCTTGCTCATCAGAAAAAGAAAAAAAACTTCATTTTTTCTTCTTATAGTGTCCATAGCAAAAGATGATGCAATATCCCAATCAAGAAGAAAGATAAAACTTATTTCTCTCACCAATTTTCTTCCCTTCTTTGGATTGATATTCTTAACATCAAAATACATCTCCTTCAACACACACTAAGTGACAGTCTCATATTATGAAGGATGAATGTCTCCCTTAGCTTTATTAAGCTTCTCTTGAAATTCTTCCCTCTTGATTCTTAACAGAAAATATTTAAACTCATGGTTCTTGACAAAATCATCATCAGAAATAAATTGTGTATAAGCCAAGTCTCTAATATCATCATCTTCATCCTTGCTCACTCCTATATTTATGCCCATTTTTCTTTGTGGTAACCCAACAAAATTTAATCTTAGAGGTGAAGGCATTGGTTCACTTCCTCCTCTGTCATAAATTTTTCCCTAATTACCTATATCTCTTATGCTCCATCAATTCTCAAAGAATAATCAACCAGAGGTGGTTGACTAAGTTTTCTCTTCTTTTGAGGTTGTTCTTAGATGATAGTAGTTATATATGGGTTCCCTTGACGAGTAGATTCTGCCATTGTGAAATATTTCCCTTTTTGAACATAGACATAGATTGGTGGTTGATATGTTGGATTTTCTTTAACCACAAGGGCCTTTCCAACTAATGCATCAACATTATCCAAAATTTTACTTATTCTAGCTATGGGATCTGGTAGCACCTTGCTAAATTTTGGGTCTCCTTTTCTTGCATAGCCCTGTAATGTTTGTCTAAGTGTAGAAGTAAAAAAGCTAGTGGTCGCTTTATGCTCTTAGTCTCTTTAATATTTTGTTGGTGACTTGTTATACCCAATTACTATGTTTTAAGTGATAACTTCAAGCCTTTCTACAAAATTTGTTTACTAGCCCCAAATCCTAGTTATTGTCTTAGTCTGTCAGAGATTAGATTTTCATAAGCCTATGATATGTTGTAGGGCTAACACAAGGATGACACTTGGTGACATAGCATGCATCTATGATCTCTAGAGACTAGTACTTTGTCAATGTCGTGCTACTGCAAAATGATGTGATCTATCCAAAGGACCCTCAATTCCTGGTAAAGTTAGTTATGCAAATGATTTGATGGAGCGACAATGTCTATGCAACCCTCAAAACAACCATTTGACCGTATTTATTAATTAATTAAAAATAAAGAATGCATTGTCTTTATTTTTAATTAATTAATAAATATGGTCAAATGGCCGTTTTGAGGGCTGCATAGACAATTCCTAATGGAGTAGCTACTGATTGATCATGCACTAGCATGGTCACTTTTTGTTAGAGATGACACAACATTGTGGTGCTATATTTTTGTGCCACATGTCATGGGCCTATTGTATTTATTCAAGTAGGAAAATGCTTAGCATGAGCCTGTAGTATTAGAAGAATGGGACCTCATTATGAGTGTGAGACTGTGAAACGTCGACACATGGAAAGCGTTGCCTTAATTGGCGTGGTATGATTGGTGCCAAATTTTTTAATGTGAACAACAAATTTTTAAATCTAGTTGGACCATTCAAAGTCATCAATGGTCATCATTCAAACTTTCAAAATGAGTAGTTGTAGTCACCTTGCTTGAGAACACAAGAAGCAATGGTGAAAGTGATTGTTAATGATCTATTTCTAGGCCATTGGGATAAATAAATATTATATTTTGATTGTAAATGTCTACTTTCACTTACATCTAGACTTTTTAGGAAAATTGATCTCTTTGTGATGCTTCCATAAAAATTAGGTTTTGCTCAATAAATCAAGCAAGTACTTGTTCTATGCTCAAATTTGTTTAAATTTTGTACACACCTATATATGTTGGGATTATGCTAAAAGAGGATAAAATTGGAGAGAATTATAAAAACCTAGTTGTGAAGGAAAACCCTAGCTTCTCCTTTAAGATAAAAATGAGTCATTCGACTGTTGAGCCATCTACTTCAAAGCGAGCTTTTGACGAGGGCTTGCATATACAATTCCTTGGGTTGTTGAAGAGACTCATAAATGTATGTGGCTTGAGAGGAATTATAGATAGATTACTTGATAGTGCTAGAGGGTGTAGGGATGGAAAAATACCAGTCTCTAGTTGATATTTGTTTGAACACTGGTACAAGAAGAGGCACACCCATTTTACTTTGGCTAATACCTAGTATCTAGATTTGGCGAAGCTCATGGTTCCAAATTTCTTCATTAATCTTTATTTTGTAAGAGCTATGACCAAAAGATATGATGCACAAACTAGGAGGGTGTTGGTAGGAAATGGTGCATAAATGATAAGTTTTTCTAAAGACCACATTCCCAATGTGTTTGGTTTATACCCAGATACCAACAAAGTGGTCAATTTTGATGCCTTCATGGACAAGTATGAAATGCATAAAGTTGTATACAAAACAACATCTATCCCTAGACACAAAGTGAGGGATTAGATAAAAGGCCCATTAGAATTGCACAAAATGAGAAGGGGCCTTTCAACCTCGATACCTTTGAGGATTATTTCATCAAGACCTATCACACATTGTGTCAAGTATTAGGTGAGGATATCCGGTTGAAAGTGCTAGTTCACTTCATGTTTATGACATCAAATATCTAAGACCCAATGGTAAATAATAATTTTAATTATGCCACATTCATTGCAGAGAAAATGCATAAACAAATGGTGGCTATTAAAGCCAATGAGCAGAAATATGAATTCAAGTGGTATTCTATATTGTGCCACATGTTTTTGTATGTAGAAAGGGGACTATAGAACAAAAATTTACAAGTTGAAGAAGTTGATGACAACAATGTTCCTCTACCAATCCAATGTTGAACCTACATTTGTGATAGACATTGTGAAAACTCCAATTATGTTGTTTTAAGGAATAATTTATGAGGAGACTACTAAATTTCTTTGGAGAAGACCACGTCATAATTTTAAGAGAAATATTGGATTTCTTGAGACTTGCGAAGAGGACTCCCAATTTGGGAATTGTACATAATTGGGGTGATTGGTTCCTCAATATGAACACTACTACTTTTAGGATATATGGATGTATGGTTAGCCCTCATATTTTTCCAAAGTATGTTCCAAAAATATTAGTATATCTTGAGGTTATTTGGTAGTTAAATGAGGTAGATAAAACTCATTTAAGAGGACAAAAGAAGGGCTCTTTCTTCTCAACTTCCCTCTAGTTTTTTTACTTTTTAGTAGCCAACAAGGATGGATTGGATCAATTATACCTAATTCTATAGTATTACAGAATGTTCCTTGAGAGTACAAGAATTTTTTATTCTAAAGGTTTTATACATCATGTTAGAACAAGAATAAAAAGACTTGCTTTTGTGCATAAGGTATTATATGAGGAGGATGTGGCAATAAATTTCCTTACAATTGAGGAGGTAACTAATAAAAGAAGAAAGTGGGTAGGTATTATGAGGGGAGAGGAACAAAGAATGAAGATGAACCTTGGCCATCTCAATGCCTATGTAGATGATAAAAATCCAATTTTGAGGATTCAGAAGATGCTTGGCACTACAAAAAAATTGATTGGAAAAGCTTCAACAATTGAGGACAAGCCTAAATATGTGAGATATCCTACTATTCCATTAACACCCTATGTCAAAGGAGAAAGTGAATATAAGTCTCAAAAGAAAACTCAAGATATTGTTTCTGAGGAACAACCTACAAAAAGATAGAGGGTCATTGATTTGGAGGATGAAGGAAAGTAGATTGAGCTTGAAGATGTTATAAAAAAATGTTGTGGAACAAGAGGTTATACAATGAATGCCTTCACATTCAATATTTTTGATGCCTATCACGCCTAGGAATAAAATGGATGTTAATTTGAAGTATTCTAGTGATGACACAAATGATATCAGAGCCCTGACCTATAAGCAATTCATGGAAAATGATGATTTCATCAAGAATCAGGAATTCAAAGAATTTTTCATGAGAATAAAAGAGACAAGCCAAAGATAAAGTTGATCCCTCTAAATGGGATGGGATTTTTGAAAAGATGTTGCATGAAGTAGATTTTAATGTTGGAAAATTAACTCTTGAAGAAGGAAGAAAGTTAGTGCATGATAGTGGTTTATTGTTGCTTCCACATTGGGATATTACTACTGCACATGCTTTAGAAACCATAAGGAGGCAAGATCAAGAAGTATTTTCTATTGAATAGCAAGCAAAACAAGCCTTCTTAGGATCAAGGTTTAGCCCTAAACTTGAGACCTTAGCAATATGGGCAATGGCTTTGACTACAAAAAGCCAAAGGTGGTCAGTAACATCCATAAATTAAAAGGAGATTTGATAATTAAGGGAGTTGTAGATACTCCTACTCCCCAAGCTGCATTATTGGTAGCTAACATAACATTATTTAGTGAAGCCACAATAGAGAAGTTGTAGGCTAATATGAAGGTGGTGTTGGAAGTTTGAGGAGATTGTCATTGATGATGCTAGTTGACAACATGAGCATGGAGAATGTACATAGCAATGTAATATATGTTGGTGTGAATGGGGTTATTTCCTAACTATTTATTAGTGAGGACCTATTCACATTATTATAAGTTCACTTAGGAGTTAAGTTTCCTAGTTGTCATTTCTAGAAGTTATTTATAATGGGGCCATATCTCATTATTTACTTTTAGTTATCTAGGCATTTAATAATTCTCTCATGCATTTAATATTTGCATTGAGAATTTAATGTGTGTTCTAGGTTGTTATGAATTAGTTGTCTCGTGTGATAGGATTAATACACTTGTCATGATCTTGTCTAATCTTATTTCACTCCTTGCCTATATGAGCAAGACTTCATATGTACATTGAATCAATCCAAGCAACTCAACTAAGATATTTTTTAGTTGTGTAAGTCCAATATATTATTGCAATCTTGAGTCATATCTTGCATCCATTGTTGCAATTTCATGTTCTTTCTTTTCTCTCTTATGGAAGGTTGTTGTTGGATTTTGCAGATGATCTTGGAGGCTTGAGTCCTTGAGTGATTCAAACATGTTATATGAGCTATTTCTCAGCTCCTACATGGTATCAGAGCTTCAGAGTTGCAAAACCCCTTCTCAGATCTGAGGGTGATTTGAGCTTGAGCTTTTAAAGGGTGCATATTGGATAAAAAATGCATATATATTTTGCCTTGTGTACTTTCTAGAAAAATGATTTCTAGGTTTTGTTCAAAACCACAAAATAGCATCTAGGTATCTACTAGATTTTGCAGATAGTGACTAGATTTTTTAGAGCAGCTATCAAATAGCCCAACACAACTATTTTTCCTATAGGTGAAGTTTATTTTTTCTACCAAATCGCATGTTTTGGTTTTTGGATTAAAAAATGCTTTCTGGGTCTTTTTAGTAACATCAAAATATTATCTAGGTATCCATTAGTTTTTGCATAAATCCAAAAAAAAAATCAAAAATCAAATCAGAAGGGTCATGTTTTCATTGTCGGCTAGCAAAATTTACCCTTTTTTAAAAAATTCATAACTTTTCATCACGATGTTCGATTTTGGAAAACAAGATATCAATGGAAAGCTAGTTCCAAGCACTTTCATTTTTATTCATAGAGGTAGATGTGAACATTCATCAGTCCATGCACTATTTCATTTTTTGTGTGCATTAGGTTTACATTTTCTCTACACCTCATTTCCATTCTAGATCATTTTTCAATTGACTGTTGCTTCATAGATTCAAGGGTTGCGTGATATAGTGGGTGTTCCAGTGTTCCTTGGAATCGGGTCTACTATTTCTTTATCATGATTCCAACTCGAGCCCTTGAGTGACTTTAATATAGTTTCTAGCAAACAAAATTATCTTTCCTTTGCTTGTCAAATTAAGGATTCTAGTGTTACTACTGTGTGCTTCCAGTGCTTCTTTGTAGCAAATTATCTCATTATGGGGGGTCTATATGGTCTCTCTTATCATCCTTTGTGTGGATGGAGATTGATTAGATTTGTGATGGATCATTTCATTGGGGGGTGCTAAATGGTCTCTTCTTCTTTATCTCTCTTATGGGGGGTATTTTTCCTCGAATGAGGTTGTGTCCCTCTCATGCATCATTGAGAGTATTTTGTATTCATCTCTCTTTTGGGGAGGATTTTTGTCCCACTAGTTTTTCTCATTTTATTTGGTTCTAAGAGATTTCTTTGCATTGCACTTGTACATGGATACCTAACATGGCCTCGTAGCAAGGACCCATCTTTGCATCATTTGCATAATAACTACACTTCCTAAGTTGCACTTATGGGGGGGTGTTGGTGTGAATGGGGTTATTTCCTAACAGTTATTAGTGAGGACCTATTCACATTATTATAAGTTTACTTAGGAGTTAAGTTTCATAGTTGTCATTTCTGATTATTTACTTTTAGTTATCTAGGAATTTAATAATTCTCTCATGCATTTAATATTTGCATTGAGAATTTAATGTGTGTCCTAGGATGTTATGAATTAGTTGTCTCATGTGATAGGATTAAGACACTTGTCATGATCTTGTCTAATCCTATCTCACTCCTTGCCTATATAAGCAAGGATTCATATGTACATTGAATCAATCCAATCAACTCAACAAAGACATTTTTCAGTTGTGTAAGTTCAATATATTATTGCAATCTTGAGTATTGCATATTGGCCATATCTTTAATCCATTGTTGCAATTTTATATTCTTGCTTTTCTCTCTTGTGGAAGGTTGTTGTTGGGTTTTGCAGATGATCTTGGAGGCTTGAGTCCTTGAGTGACTCAACATGTTCTATGAGCTATATCTTAGCTCCTACAATACAATGTTTTTATTGGTGTAAACATTGTTGTGGATCATTTTGATTATTTCTAACATGTTTTGAGGTGTTGAGGAAGTCATTTGTACAAGAAGATTTGATTTGAAATTTTTTGTGGTGTGAAAATTTGACTGTGTCAGTACTACCTATTCAAGGTTACAATGTATCCATTTTTGGGTCCACACTAGTCCACAAAGGAAGATTTTTCTCTACAATTCTAACCTAATTTTTTTGGTTGTTAGAAGAATTTAAATCCAATATTTCATCTTGTTTGGAGAATTATTTTGAGAGATAAGTGCGACAGAGTTCGACCTGACATAATACAACCATTTCCTATATAGTGTGATGGTGTGGGAGTTTCCACACTTCTCCACGGATCAATCTTTGTTGTCATGGTATTGAAGATAAGTTTCCACATGTTAGATGAGTGTAAATTCTAGATGGTATCGTGATATGAGGTCCACGTGTTGCGAATTAGATAAACAGTTGAAGAATTTTTGTTTAGGTCCTATGGTGTGCCGACCTAGCATGTTTGATGAGTATGTGAAGGATTAATATGTGTTGAGCCTTTATGTGAGATCTATTATAGGTCCATGTCGACCTATCTAAGGTATTTTGAGATTTGAATTGAGGCATGTGTTATGGATGATAAGGTTTGGAGCTGACAAGTTAAATTTTGTGTGTTGCATCCAATTAGGCCGACCTAATTGATTTTACACGATGCCGATATATATGATGAATTGTTTTCGATGTTTTAATAAGGTGATGTGTTGAATGTGAGATGCATGATGTGAATTTGATCAGAGCAGAGATAAGTTGTGAATGTTGAGATTAGAATTGTACGAATGCAAAATAGAGCAAGCGGCCAGGCCGAATCGTAAAACCATTGTGCTTCATTTGGAATTTATATCCACCACATAGCCAGCGGAATTCTTTTGCTGCTTTCTGATTCAAATAGGACGAACCACCTTCTTTATTCTATCTTTTTAAATGACGTGCGTCCACTTGGTAATCATTTTTCCTAATATACATGTTTTCGTGATTTATTTTCTTACTACAGTTGAGTATGCTTTGGTAATTGGATGGCTAATATTTAAATGGTTTAATAGAATACTAATTCACCCCCCTCTCAGTATCTCGAGTGTTCAACAATTGGTATCAAAGCAAGGTTCCTAGGAAGGAGCTTAACTACTTTGGGAAGGTCTTGGAGATTGAACACATGGCTGATTGAAAGTTTCTACTCCGCCAAAAGAGATTCCTCTATTGGATACATAGAAGAAGATTGCATGCTTGACAAAGATGGAGAACTCAAAGTTTCTCTTGAAGATATTGATAAAGTTGAAGGTGAAAATAGAGATCTAAAGGAGAACGTTAAAGAAGCAAATGAATGCATCAAAAAATTGAGAGAACAAATCAAGAAGTTCAAAGAAAGGCATAAGGAAGTCAGTGAACAACTTAAGCAAGCAAATGAAAACATCACCAGACTGAAAGTGCAAGTTGAAGAAAAGAAAAGAGTTGAAGAATATTTGAATGCAATGGTGAAAAAAAAATATGATGAATGCATGAGGATTGAACAAGAAGTGGTAAATCTAAGATTAGATCTAGAGAAAGTAGGAATTCATGAAGAAAAATTCAAGACAAGTTCTACAATGCTTGATGAGTTGATTGTAGGTCAGAAAACATCCAAAGAAAAAGGTGGTTTGGGACTTGAAACAGGTGAAATCTCAAAATCAGATTAGACACCTAATGATGAAAATAAAATCAATGAACCAAAGAAGACTAAAGAAAAGAACAATGGGAAGATCCAAAATCAAAGAAACAATGCTAGAAGACCTCTGGTTAGACAACCAAATGCTCAAAGGTATCCATATTTTAATGGTTTTTGTTATTCTTGCAATAAATATGGATATAGAGCAATGGAATGTAGGAGCGTAATGAATCAAAATGTTCCATCCTTTACTGGTCAATGCTTTACATGTAAAAAATTAGACTAGAGCAAGTGAGTGTAGAAGTCAAATGATGAATGCATATAACAATAGTAGAATGATTCAACCTTTCAATCATTACTATTATACATGCTATGGATTTGGACACAAGGCTAATCAATGTAGATCTAGAATGAATGGAAGGAATGTTGTTCAAAATAATTTCGTATGTCACAATTGCAATAGACCTAGACATATTGCTAAGTTTTGCAGAAGTAGAAATACAAGGAAGGATAATGTCATGTTCCCGAATTGGAGGTATATTAAATTAATTAATTATTAAGTTATTCCAATAAAATATAATATCAAAAGGGATGACTGATTATTTAATTAATTTAGTAATAAAGTGACTTAAGTGACTTAAAATAAATATTATATCATAAAGTCGCTTAAATAATAATATTATATTATATTCTAGAAGCTTCTGGAAAAGTGAATGAGAAATCTATTTAAGAAGCTATTGGATAAGCATTTGGACACACTTGATTTGGAATTCATTTCTCATTACATGTGTGGTAAGAATTTGAAGCTGAATGCTTAGCTTGCTCAAGGGTTTGAAGACTCTAGAGTTCCAGGTTCAGTTGTGAAAGATCAACCCTAACTCGAGTTGAGAAATCCATCTAGGGTTTCTACTTGTGCTTCATTGAAGAATTTATCTTGCAATAGCTTCTGTATTATTGCAAGGGTTTCATTCAGTGCAATAGCTGAGGTATTATTGCACTTACATATCAAATTGATGCAATTGTTGGTTTATAATTGCATTTTTGAGTTTCACTTGATTATAGCAGTTGAGGTATTACTATATCATTTGTGGAGGATTTATTATTTATAGATTTAATGGCCTCTAGCCAAATCTGAGATTGATAATTTGGAGAATATTGGATAAGTTTTCTGCTTAAGGAAAAGTGTTGACTAGCCTTGATAAAGATAAATTGATTTGCAAAAATTGAATGTTGAATGAAAATAAAGGAAGAAGATCAAATTTTATTCACTTGGGCTGAGGACGACAAGGATAAGACAAAGTCAGAAGGAAAAGATAAATTGGGAAGTGCACCATAAAGGACAAAGAAAGAAGTTGATTAATATCAAGTAAATTTATATGTTGTCTATAAGAGTCGATATTATAAGAAGAAATCGTATTAAACTGAGGACGCATAGAGACACTTTACCAGAGCTATTTGGAAATAATTTTCTAAGCGAATAGTCATGGGAGGATATCATTTGAATAAGTCAGTGCATAAAATATTGTTGGTTAGCATCCTAATCGATGAGACAAGTCTTGTCGAATGTATCAAAGAAGACGAAATACTCCAGGTTGACACTTCCTCAAATGTGCATTGTTAGAACTTGTAGCTTGAGTGGAAGGAGGATCTGGCTACTAGAAGACAAGAAGACCAAGTCTTAGTTCGTCCCAGTCAAAGTATAGAACAGACAAAAAAATACATTTTAATACAGGCGGTTGATTGAGCAAGGGATGGAAGCTAAGGCATGGTTTGGATTGGAAGGACATCTTCTTTCAAAGAATTGAATGATCTATTGGTCTAGGTTCAATATCTATATATTTGTATTGGCAGTAGAAACTTAGATCACTGTCCATTACAGTAATACATGTATTTGTAGTTTTCATTTGAACTCATTATGAGCAACCATCATTTTGCACTATCTCAATATCTTGCATACCTATAGGTTGCATTGAGTCATT
>VDFB02136072.1:0-19199 GCA_007258455.2 Sequoia sempervirens
GGTCTATCCTGAGCCGACCCCCCGACTTTCCCATGGAAAGTTCCTCATATCAAAATAATTTTGGATTTTTTTCAATATGAACTCATTGTATAGTTTCCTAAGAAAATACTATGGGACTTCACAATTGTTGCATGGTGGGTAATCAAAGACCATGTACTACCTATCATAAAAATATTTCCTAATCTATTGGTGGTGGCACCAATGAATAGGAAACCTCTTCGCATTAAGGGTAAGATTTTGATTTCTTTTAGGGTCAATGAATAATGAGCACAAATCACCTTTTGTAATTTTTAAATCCTTTACATCTTTAGATGATAGTTTATTTGCATAATAACCCCTAGCCACCTGCCTCCTATCTTTCCATCCAATTATTTGTTTTTTAATTGAATCTACATTTTTTAACATATATTTCATTGAAATTTCTAGGGTCATTCTTTCTGTGGTTGAACCATTTGGATCACTCAACCTACTAATTAAATCCTCAATTTATTTTTTTGTTGTTCTCAATTTCACTCATTAAATTTTGTTGGGTGCCAGGAGGGTGTTGAGTGATTGATGGAGGAGGTTGTTCTTGAGGTTGATTGTGTTCTTGAGGATTTTGTTCATGAGAATTTGGTTGCTCTTATTGTTGAGGATTTTGAGGGTTTCTAGGTTGATTTTCATCTCCTGCAAATTCAAAAAAATCTATATCAAATACAACCTAAAACTAACAAAATCAACGTAAAACTAAAAAATTCAAAACAAAAAGCAAACAATCCTTACCTCTCCCACCTCCTCCTCATCGTGGCACCATCCTTGTGAAGAAATAGAAACCATTGGTGAATATTTTTGCACAATACCTACTAGAACATAAGTGTGAAAGCTAGGGGTTTTGGCCACAGGCACAACAAAAAACATAGTCTAAATGAAGAATGAATGAGTTTCACATTTTTTTTTTACTTTTAGCATGTCATAATGCGAGCACATTATAACACGCTCACATCATAATTCACTTGTGTTATGGGATCATTATGGCCGAGCCTTAGGAATGACACACCAAGCCATAATGTGAGCGCATTATAATGTGCTTGTGTTATGAGTTTTCAATTTTTTTAAAAAGGTGGCCACAAAATTGCTACCCATCTTCATGCACCTGCCCTTATTTGCAAGATATATTGAAATAGACACTTGTATGTAGGTGATAATTGAATGAGTTGCCACATGGATATATTAGTGGGATTATTTTTAAGATCTTCAACTCTAGTCACAATAAGTTGAGGCAATGGTGATGTTGCGGGAGTGATTTTTGGTCCCCTACATGTTTGAGCAATTGTATTATATCTTGGTTGCTGCAAAAAAAAATTATATTGCATCGTAGATTTCAAGAAATTCCTTAGTTTCTTATGTGATTCACTAATTGGAGATGACTTGGGAAGCTCACTAATTATAAAAGATCCAATTTGTGTTGTTAGAACCTCAACAATCTTGTCTTTATTTGCATGATCTCTTAGTGAAGAAGAGTCTAATGTCACTTCACCTAAGGAAGCCTCATTACATGTGTTAATGTTCAAATTTTCTTACACCATGATATCCTCCCTAGGAGGAGAGTTTTTAGGAGAACTACAAACCAAATGTTCTTGACATTCAAGGATTTTTTCTTCTAAAATGACTTCATCGCAAGTAGGGGAATGATCAATGGTTGAATTATCTTGCTCAATAAGGGTTTCCCTAGCTGTAGAGGGATAACTATGATTTTCATGACTTTCATCAATCAAAGTATCTTCTTCACAACTAGTAGAGATACTAGGAGAAGAAAAAATGTTATTGTCATGATTACCTATGGTTGTGTTGTCTTTTTCATCAATTTCTTGTCCACTGAGAGAGGTAAGAGGAGAGAAACAATTAGGATTCTCAAAACTCTCATTGATTAGTTCTTCTAACATCAAAACATCTTCGTTACCAATTGGAAAGATATTAGGAGAAGAACAAATATGATCATTACTAGGATTGACCAAGGTATCTTTCACTAAAACACTCTCATAGGGAGGGGATATGAACTTTTTCCTAGTGTGCCTAGAAAGGTAAGGTATTAACATTGTTTGAGAAAAAATGAAAAGTAATTTTAACCATCTCATGCAATGCTTTAATAATATTAACAAATTATATCCAAAGATGAATAACACATGTATCCAATGAATGCAAAAATTTAAGAATGCAAATAATGTATATCCAAAAATTAAAAGCACCTTTATCAGATTTATGCAAAGTTTTATGAATGTAAACATTGTATATGCAAAAGTGAAAAGTACTTTTATCCATATGATGCAAAGTTTCAGAAATGTGAGCATTGTCAGATATGATGATGCTTGTAATTGAAATGATTTCAAAAATTACTACACTAAATTGATGTTTTTGACCTAGATGCATAAAATAGATGTCCCTGAAACTCTCTAGAATTATAGTATATGTTACCATGAGGCTTAGGAAGCACAAAAAATCAAATTTAAACTCTAAAAATTGCAGCTTCAAAATCAACAGGGACTAAGATGCCAGTAAGGGAGTCTTGGTCCTACTAAAGGAATTTGAAGGTTCCAAAAACTGGAATAGAAAGCAATCAACTCAGATAGGATTCTGAGGTAAGAACCTAGAGGGACTAAGATGCTAGTAAGGGCGTTTTTGTCCCAGTGGAGGTTTTTTGCAGAAAAACAACAAATTCTAAGTTCTTTATATTGTTCCTAGATTGCCTACCCAGGGACTTGATGTTTGGAAACAAAAAATTGTGAAAATGAATACAAGAAAAAGTAACTAGTGACAAGCAATTGGATGTAAAGTTGAATGTATTTTTTTCAATTTTGAATGCAATGAAAATGTCCCTAAATGCAATTAGGATGATGAACAATGCACTTTTGAGTTTTTAAATGAGATAAAATGATGCAAGAAAGAAAAAATGCAACCTATATGCACTTTCACTAATGCAAATATGAGAAATCCTAGATGCACTTTCACTAGATTTGAGAAACCCTAGATGCAATTTCACTAATGCAATATGTAATGCAAGAATGAATGCAACCTAGATCTAGGGATTTTATGGAATCCAAATTAGAAAATGAATGCTCAAAATGTTAGGTTCACCAAAATGAATAATAAGAAAATGGGTGCTTTATAACCTTGGTCATAGAACACCTCTTTTATCCTATTATCATTCAATAATGTCCTAGGAGTCCTAATTGGATTTACTATCAACCTCACAAGGTGAGTCAATTATCAATGAGGAAGACCTAGGAGGGGTTATTTTAGGCTTTAAGGGGTTCACCACCAAGCAAAATTTTGGAAAAGATAAATAAAAATTCAACTCACAAAATCAAGCAATATAAGCCAAATAATGAGTGAAAATGATGAAATTAAGCTACGCCAAGTTAGGGTATGTGTACCTTGGAAGTTTGGAGATGTTATGAGGATTCTAGAAATGCAAAGAAGTTGTCAAAATATGTTGTGGAGGACTAAGATTCCCAAGATGGTGTATTAGTATTGCTGTTATTTTTGGGGTCAATGTGGAGTCTTTGGATGCTGGATCAAGATCTCAAAGAATCTCTAAAAAATATGCTTGGAAGGACTAAGACATCCAAGATGGCAGATTAGTCCCATTCTGAATTTTTGAAAACTCTGAATGTGGTCCTAAGGTCCAAGGTCTACACTTGCTTCTCATTAGATCTGAGGTCTTGAATCTTCTAGATCTGGCATGTAGGTGAGTTTCCGTGAAGATTGAAACTTTGGCAATGCAACTTTTTAACTTTGATAACTTTACACTTTAAAGGATCTTCAAGTCCTCAACCTAGATCTGCAAATACAAACACATGATAGAGGAAAACATTTTTGGTTGATAGTGAATGGGGGTTTTCCTTGGTCAAACCCCTTGTAAGTAATTAAACCAAATGATGAAATGAAGCATGAAATATGAAATATGTAAATGATATCACCTTTTATGATGTCTTGTGAAGCAAATCTACAATCTACCATCTAGTGGCCATGAAGAATGTAGATCTTGGATCCTTGGATATGATGTGAACAATGGTTGCAAATAGATCTTTAATGCCACATCCACAATCTTGGCTCAACAACATGAATGGATGCACTAAATGATGCTTGAATCCATATGATGGCTCCAAATGCTTGATGAAATAATATTGAATGCATAAACTTTCCTTAGGAATGAATACTTGAATTCTTTTTATGAAAATGAGTGGAGGAACCTTGTATTTATACTTATTCATGCTTAGTATCCTGAAATTACACCACAACAAGTTGTCATATGAAATAATTAAATAAAGGAGGCTAAATCCCTCCAAGATTTTAAATTAAATCCCAAAAATAAGCTTAGAAGGACTAAGACACCCTAGGTGGCATCTTAGTCCCAAGGCTTAAATCTCAGGGAACATACGCCAAAAAGGGACCTTTTTAGCTGCATTCAAGATCAAGGTCCCAAGACCCATGGAGGACAAAGATGCCCTAGGTGGAATTTTATTCCCAATCCACAAATCAGGGACACATAGATAGAAGCATTAAATGATCATTTATCTTTTGATGTTTGTCAATATTTTCCATAAAAATATATAATTCATAGGGATTGTAGATGCAAAATAGGACCCATTAAGCCATAAAGAAGCATAAATAAAGCAAGGTGGGTCCAAACAAGTGTGAAAATGCAAGGGTATGCATTTTAATACACTTCAATTAATAACAAATTGGGAAAAAACTGCATGATTGACTCAGGAACATCAATCAACATCATGCCTATGGCTATCATGAAGGAACTAGGTCTATGGGTAAACACTACCTATGGAAAATGATATGCCATGGATAAAAAGTCAGTCCTAGTGGTCAAAGTGATATGGGACATGGAATTGAAACTAACATCATAACCTAAGGAAACATATAGAACAAACATCACTATGGTGGATACTCCTTATTATGGAATGTTGTTGTCTAGACAATGGGCTATTGTAGTAGGTGGAAATATCCAATTAGACCTATCATATGCCACCATACTAGTAAATGGGAGATAAGTCAAGCTATATAGGGAACCCAAATCAAAACTTTTTATAAAACATTTTGATGCCAACCAACTATTTATGTGATGTGGATCTTGGGAATTTTAGGGTTGAAAAATCACGTTTCTAACCAGAGCTGCAAAACACAAAAATGATCAGTAAGGAAGCTCAACATGATAATAATGGTGTATAGAATATGTATTTTGATGGGGAATGTAGTAAAAATGGAAATGGGTTTGGAATAGTGTTTATTTCACCCTATGGCCATACATTCAAGTATTCATTCTTGTTGACATTTGAATGTACCAATAATACAACCGAATATGAAGTATTGT
The DNA here is from genome assembly GCA_007258455.2 of Sequoia sempervirens. Classification (NCBI taxonomy): domain Eukaryota; kingdom Viridiplantae; phylum Streptophyta; class Pinopsida; order Cupressales; family Cupressaceae; genus Sequoia; species Sequoia sempervirens. The sequence continues at coordinate 5,363 of VDFB02136072.1, forward strand.
TGCTAGATTTGAACATTGCTATGAAATATGGGATTAAGTTGTTGGCAGTGTATGGAGATTCTAAGTTGATTGTCTCTCAAGTCAGAGACAAGTATTTTTCAAAGAATAAGAGACTAAAATAATACAAGAATGTAGTCTAGGATTCCATTGAATTATTTGATGCATTCTCAATAGATTGGATTAAAAGGTCTAAAAACATAATGGCAGATTTCTTAGCTAATACGATTGTCAAAAAAGATGATATTACATTAGCAAGAATCATTGAAGTTGAATTCAAAACAAGACCTGCTATCCCAGATAATATATACAACTGGCAGGTATTCAATGATGATGAAGATCTGATCAAGTTCCTTAACTATCTTGATCAATATGAATCTTAGGAGACAGACTTTAATGCCTTTGTGGAGAGATTGGATAGTAAAGAAATAGTCTTTGGGTAGGAAGTAGTACAACTTAAAATAAATAAAATTCCAAAAGGGCTTGTGGCATTAGAAAGAGTATTCGATGGGCATGATAGGTGGGTAAAAGCACAATCCTGTGTCACATTTTATAAAGGAATTGACCAATAGCAAAAAAACCTCTGAACTTCAACCACATAAAAGTTGTCTTTATGTTTTGAATTTCAAAATGATGTAAATAATGAAATGTAGAACTTTTGATGAATTTTATTCTTGTAATTTTTCATACTTTTAAAAAAAATGTTTTCATTACTTTTTTATCAATTTAAGAACAAATTTTAGAATGCTGAAAATTTTAGAAAAAAGTGACTTCATGGGCCATCAAGAAATAAATTAAAAAATACTTCATTTCTCCCTAATTCTTTTTCTTCAAATAGGTAACTTCAATATCTTGTGCATGGAAAATAAAATAAAATTTTGATGTATATTTTTCTTGTAATAACATTTTAAAGTCAAACTTGTCAGAATTCAACAGTTTTCATGGGTGATCAAATATTGTCTATTTTTTTAATCATTTTCAAAAAAACAAATTATACCCTTTTGAAGAAGACTCTCTCCTCTTGTACCCCATATAATTTTTAAAAAAATTTAATATGTTTTACTATTTTTTTAATTTCTAATTAGCCTCTCTTTTAACTTTAACAACCTACTTGCATTATTTTAAAAATAAAATATATTAAAACTAATCAAAATATTAAAAAAAGTACATATTTGGATTCACCACTCCGAGCTCTAAAAAATAATATATATATATATTTAAAACATCATTATGACTAAAGAAATACTTAGCTAAAGTTGAAAGTTTTAGAAAATTCTAAAAAAAGCTAAGTTGGTTGCCAACTAGGATGCCACATAGATAGTTTCGGTAGAAACAGTTTCTATAGATAGGGTTTCGGTCGAAACCCTCTCTATAGAAGCCATTTCTACCGAAACCATTTCTATAGAAACCTTGCCCATTAAAAAATCGAATTTCAAATCGAGAAAAGGAAAAAATTATTTTTTGGGGATTTGATTGAAACTTATTCGACCAAAACCTATGTGCCATGTAATAAGCCACGTGGTTTCAGTCAAAACCTATTCGGCCGAAACCTTTCCAGCCGAAAATATTTTGCATGGAACTATTTATTTGGCCAAAAGTGTAACACAACTTTGTTATTTTACCCAGATTCAATTTGAAACCTACACTGTTAAACATGAGGATGTTGAGGAGGTCAACCTTGGAACATAACTTGCTCCCAAGAAATTATACATTGGCAAGAAGATCAATCCCAAAGTAAGACAGGATGTTTATAGTCCTACTCTACAAATATAAACATGTTTTCTTGGTCATATGTTGACCTCAAAGCATATAGAGAAGACCTCTTTTAACATGAAATCCCATTAAAATATGATGCTAAACCGTTTAGACAAAAGCAGTGCCCCATAAACCCTACATTGGCACCAAAGATGTAGGAGGAACTTATGAAGTTAAGGGATGGGGGAATCATTAAACCAACTAGGAATTCCTCCTAGGTATCTATCTTGGAACCCATGAGAAAAAAGAATGGAGGTATAAGACTCTATGTGGATTTTAGAAATCTATTTATGGCATCACTCAAGGATAACTAACCTCTACCAAAAATGGAGGCAATGTTGTAGAGGGTGACAAGATCTGAACTCTTATCCATGATGGAAGGTTTCTCAAGATATAACCAGGTAAGAGTCAAGGAGTCAGAGCAATATAAAACTGCTTTCACCACGTCCTGGGGAACATATGTCTATGTAAGAATGCCTTTTGGTCTTACCAATGCTAGAGCAACATTCCAATGGGCCATGGATGTGGCCTTTGCTAACTTGATCAATGCTATAATGGTTGTATATTAGGATGATTTGACAACATTTTATAAGAATTCCAAAGATCATTGTGCACATCTAGAGAAGATCTTCATCAAAGCACTAGAATATGGCATCTTCCTAAACCCAAAAAAGTGACATTTTGCTATCATGGAGGAAAAAATATTAGGGAATATTGTATCAAAAGATAGATTACGAAATGATCTAGAAATGGTGGAAGCTATTGAAAAAATCCCCATCCCTAAGATTGTGAAAGATATCCAGTCCTTCTTTGGACATAGCAACTTTTTCCAGAGATTTATTTCAAATTTCGTACAGAGATTGTGAAACCAATCTCGAAGATGTTAAAAAAGGGTGCAAAGATTGATTGGATAGAGGAAACTATTGATTCTTTTGTTTCAATCAAAAGATCTATCAAAGAAGTGCCTATACTAAAATCCCTAGAATTTAGAAAACCCTTCCAAATATTCTCCTTTGCATCATTCCACACAAGTGTGATGTTACAAAAGAACAATGATGGATATGAACAACCTATTTCATTCTTAAGTAAATCATTACAAGGAGCAGATTTAAAGTATGATATCACTGAGAAGTAGGCCTATGCCCTAGTAAAAGTAGTTAAGGAATTTAGGCCTTATTTGGTGGGAGTAGAAATCATTTCCTATGTACAAAATGTTGTAGTTGAAGATGTTTTTTCACAAATAGGGGTGACTAGAAGAAGGTGTCGTTGGATTAACCCTATCCAAGAGTTCAACATCAACATCCAAATCACTAAATTGGTGAGAGGGCAGGGACTAGCAAATTTGATGGTTGAGTCAAACCTAGAAGCTACACATATTTTCATTATAGAAGGGGAAGAAAATTGGGTATCAACTATAGAAAACACAAGATGGTACACTAATATTGCATATTACCTTTAACATATGAAGTGTCCAAAAGGATTGAATGACAATCAAAGGAGAACATTGAAGCTTCATGCATCAAAATATGTTTTCATGGATGGAGATTTCTATTGGAAAAACAGAGATGGTGTGCTACTATTGTGCTTAGATGAAGCACAAGAAAAACATGTCATGATGGAATGCATGATGGTGTGTGTGGAGGACACTTCAACAAAGATTACTAAACACAAGATATTGAGAGTGTACCATATAAAAATAGATCATTGACATTTTCATGGTATTTTAGGTCTTTCTTTCATGATGCTTGGTCTATTTTTCTTTGATTTAATGTTGCAATGCAACTTATGCATTCACATTAGGTCCTAAATATTCAAATTATTATGTCTTGTGAAGGTGTTGTGAAGTGTTTTAACACATTTCTACACTTTTCTAGACTCTTCTCATTACAATTTACCTAAAAATCACCTTTTCATCACTTATCAAGTCCTATTCTAAAGTGTTGTAAAGTCTTGTAACAAGATTTCATGCTTTTCTAGGGTTACTTTCACTATTTACACCTTTCTTATGCTTTATTTGACCCCTTTATTCACTCATAAGACTTAATTAAGTGTATTTTTGAATGTAAACTTGACAAACAACATTAAATATGACTTAATTCCTGACACCCACTTACAAGCCCAAGGTGGGACCCATTCGCCATGGGTGGTGAATGAGTCCCTCTTGGCTCCAAATCAAAATAATTCAAATTTTCTTTTACTTTTTTATTTAATAATACCTTATGTCAGCTTGTGATGAGGTATTACTAGGTTATTAGAGCATAAGTGTGTATAAATAAGTGTTTTTCTACCCATTTTAAAACTAATTCATTCAAGAATTCAATAATTCACTCATCTAACATCAATTAGAATCAAGCACTTTGCAAGCATTCATCAAGAATTTTGGAGCAGCCATTGAAATATCTTAGAATTTCTTCAATAAGGTTATGGTGATTTTAGGACATTTGCATGTTGTTTATTCATCATTCCTTGTTCATTTCATTTCATTTCTTCATTAAGGGTTTGATTACCAAAGTGGGATTTGACCAAGGAAAATCCCTATACTCCAACCCTTAACCATTTTTCCCCTTTTGCATGTGTGTTTGTAGACTTTAGACAAACTATAGTGCCTTTTCTACAGATTTGACTCCATCAACCCAAGAAGAAGAAAAGTGTAGATCTAGAGTTACAAAACTGATCTTTGATTTCATAGAATTTTGGAGGAGGACTGATTCACCATTAGTGGCGAATGAGTCCCACCTTAAGGCTGAAAAAGGTGATTTTGTCAGATTCTAGTTCCCAATAGTCGAAAACCTATTTCAAGGGTTATGGTGTCAAATATTTCAGAATCCTTCTTCTCATGTTCCTTTTGAGAGTTTATCTTTTCACTAGTATTAGAAAATATAGTGTCACCACCCAGAATGTTGGGAAATAGAAATTGATTGTACTTTGGCTTGGAACTAGTTATTTTAGAAAAAACTCTAAACATAACCTGACAAAAAGTGACAGAATTAACCTAGACTTGATGCATAAGTCTGAACGTGGCTCATGTGCTACAATTTTGAACCAATTATTCTTTAATAGCGAAGCATAATATAATACTCAACTCTGACTATACCAGATATGAACTAGAGACTTTGGAATTAGCAAATCCCCAGTGGAGTCACCAATTTGTTAGTTGTTTTCTAAGAGCCAAGCTGATCTTCAAAATTTCCTATGGACTTTTCCATTTATAGTAATTAGCAATCTAAAGGGATCATCCAGTGAACGAGTAAAAGCTACAAAACTTTCACTCCTACACTTTGGGTTATATGAAACTTGGGCGGGTGATCCCATAATGTATACTCAAGAATTTATGTGACTAATATTTAAATACATTGTAAACAACAAAAAAATATCATATAACTACTCAACAATGTAGTGTATCAAAAGGTTGGCAAATATTTTAGTAATATACTATACTTGGAGCATGAGAATAATGAAACTCAACATAACTACAATGGTGACTCATTTGAAAATTTTATAAAATAAAGAGTGATTTGCTGCTAAATCAACCCAGTAATTATGTTATGAATACTTTACTCACACTAGTGCCTTATGCTAAACACAAAGTCAATCTTAACCTTTGCAACCAAATAACAATTTCACATATAGCATCATGTAAGCTTGGAATATACTACATTAAAAAACCTCCACATTGTATTATAGACTATTACTTATTATCGATATCCTAGCACCTAATTCATATGAGTCAACAGTTCCATTCAATCGTTTACATTAATTCCTTGAATTAACAAGCGAGAAAAAAATAAAACATCTACTGGAATTCAATAGAGATGAACAAAACAATTCTTGATTATATTATTCACGACTCATAGAACAAGTACACAGGAGAGAAAATGGCCATGAGATTGACATCATTTTGTATTTTGTTTGCTATTTTTTTTTATCAAAATTACATACGTAAACACTAACTCGAAACCTAAGACAAAAACTAAAAATATTCTCAGTATTCCTCTACAATTCACTATGTCAATTCTAATACAATGAAAATCTACTTTATAGCCTTGAATTACTTCTTATAGAAATGAAGGAGAAAAACAAGCCTTAGACCATAAATTACACTTTTCATTACCTTATTGGACCACTACAATATATATTCCATTTCTAGTTACTTTGTGTTCCCAAGTGGTGGGAAACATGTATGAGGCAAAATAAATCCCCATTCATCATTGGAGATCTGGTCCCACCTTTCAAAAGGCATCTTCAAACAGTTTTCTCAAAAATTGTGCCCACACACACAAAATGAAAATGAAAGAAAGCATAAAAGAAATGGAAAGGAAAGGAAAAAGAATATGTCCATGTCTACAACCCCATCATCAATTCAATTTGGAGAAAATGCACTATATTTTCTATACCTTACCAAAAGCCTAATCTATACTAAATCGAGGCTATGTAGTGCATTTTCACCTATCTGTTAGTCATTATGATTGCAAACTTCAAAATCAAAATTTTCAAACCATCACCCCACCATTTTAAATCAATCCACTAATCCATCCGAGTATTTGTTTCTCCATGCAAAGAATTCCTCTTCAGTAGGCTAGTTGAAATTCATGATATTATCATCCTTTTCCCTATAAGGTGAATACTTGGTAACAATTTGATTAGACTCCTTATCAAATTTTGACAAGAAAATCTTTGCATGAGCCAACATGTCCATATTTCTTTTAGTGTACCCATATCTTTCCCTAGGAAAATCAAAGCAGCTTATTTTGAAATAACATCATTAGTTTCCTTTCTCCATTCATGTAAAGTCTTGATGCTACCATCATCCCTTGAAATGGGTGGAGAAGAACATGATGTGACTCATGAAAATTCTTCACTAACTCCCTTATCTTGGCCTCTAAAGGCTCAAAACTTCCTTTGTATCCCTTAATTTCACTTACAGGAGTGATAATGGGCATAAAATTTTCAAGGGGGTTAGAATCCTGCTTAGCTCCAATAGACATCATTCTCAGCTCATGGAATCTAGGGATCCATGTCTCCATGAGTGAAATAACCCTTTACCTGTCATTATCAAAATTATTTATAACATCCATCATGGAGGAATAGCTATCATGAATGATATTAAATATGTTATTTAACCCTCTGTTTAGATGCTCCAAGACTGTGGTGATAATATTCATATTACTTAGAAAAACTTCCCTATCATGACGGCCAAATTTTTGCTTATACTCCTTTAGCTGTCTAAGAAACTCCTCCTTGCTAGCATCTTCCTTAGCCTATGGTACCTCTGATGTACTAGCCTCTATTATTGAAATAGGCATATTTCCCATATTATATGGCACAATTTCCCATGAGGAACTTGCTTCAAGTGTATACTCGAGGGTTGCAGCTTCTTGTGAAGTTGAAGGGTGGTGTAGGAGCACCCAAATAGTTTCTTTTGAGTTTAAAATATGGATTCATAGGTTGAATTAGGAGTTTTTGGTTATGAAATGAGTCATTAAGGTCTTAAAAATTCCATTAGAATGTATTTTGAGATCCTTCTTGTAAAGCAATGGTGATATGTTGTCAATAATGCTCAAAAAGAGAAAAATGTGTAAATGAGGTTTTTAAAGGATTTAGAGTGTCAAATCTTGGATTGGGATGAATGAGTTAATATATGATCATCAAAAATTTTACTAGGTCATTTTAGAATTTTTTAGAATTTTTAGGGGTTCAAAAGTGCAAAAATGGTGAAATTGACAAAACTTGTCAAGTTGTAAATTGCAAGATTTGGGGAACTCAAGAGTCAAATGGAATATGGAAGGAAGATACTCAGTTTTGAGGAAGTTGTTGAGTATTAGGTGTATAAATAATCCTCACATGGGTCAAGGCAAGGGAGGATTTTTGTATTGAAAAGGAAAAACATGAATAAAACTCTATGTTTTCTTGATTTTGACTGGTAATTTGATGTTGCAGAGCACTGTACGACCCATATAGTCTTATTTTGGAAGGAGAATCATTGGAAATGATAAATTTATGATTATAATTTATTTTCCCTTTTTTAATTCAATTTTATGAAGATTTCAATAAGATACTATTTGTTTTGTGAAAATGGGTCAAAAACCCTTCTAGGGTAAGCAGTGAGCATTTGAAATTCAATTTCTCAGTTTTTAACTAATGAAATCCCCTAAAAAATTAGATGTAAGGAGTTTTAGATGTACCTTAAAGGATTTCATAAGTTTCAAGTTTGGGCAGATACAATAAGCCCTAAGTCTGCTGCAGTGGAAGAAAACTGGTAATTCCATAATATAGTGGGGTTTTAGGCATTTTTTGATCTTGAGTTTGAGAATTTTACTGGTGTTATAGGTTTTCATAGATTCTTAGTTGTATAATGAATCCATTTCAATATTTGTATTTGGAATTGGAGTCTATTTAATGATTGTTCAATCAAGACAATGTTGTTATAGTCCAATTTTGGAATCAACAAATGAAGGTCTTGGGCAGGTGTTTGAAAGAATGTCTTGAATATGGGATTGGGAATGCACTAATTTTGTTTTGAAAAAATATTTAGGCATGTTGGTGCTATTGGTGAATGAATTTGGGCTTTGAAAGGTGATTTTTTTTGTGGTTGGAGTCTAAATAGGCCAAATAGGCCTATTGTTGTTTTGGGACAGTCATGAAGAAGTGATGAAATATGAATGGAAAATTAATGTAATTGTTTTTGTTTGGTTAATTTGATATTACTAAATTGTTTTGAAGGTCATTGAAGGATATCGGGAGCTCTGAATGAAAATTTGAGTGTTCGAGTTAAGTCTTGTGAAGGAAAATGTGAATTGGAAATGAGTCACCAAATAAAGATGCTTTTGGTCTTTTGTCTAATGAAATTGAGATAATTGTGTTTCCTCCTCTGTATTGGATCATAGGGGATTCAAAACTATTTGACTCATGCTTTGTTAGTTGCAAATTTTGCAACTAATCCTCTAATAATGCTACCTTCATCTGTAACTGCATCTTTTGTTGTTCAACCCTTCCCAAGTCAATTATCAAATTATTGCACTTTGTCTTGAGCTTTTCATTTTTTGTAGTCACTAATTCCACTGTGGCTCTTGTGAACTGGGCAACATGTACTGACATATTTTCTATCTCTAGGGCTGATTTTTTTGACACTTTTTTTATTATCAAGCCTCCACTACAGTTTGGTGAAAGTTCTGCAATATCAAGCTTCCTTGTACTTGAAGCCAGGGACCAAATAGCTAATGCATCTCATTGCTCATTGAAAGTAGATCCTTGTAGTACAATCACAACCTCCTCTTATGAATCATAAAGAGGTATGTCATACTTCTTTATTATGTCAAAGTCTACTGCAAAGGCTAAGTCCCACTTTGATAACAACAAGATATCACTATTTCCTACCAATTATCTTCCCTCTTTTGCATTCATCTTCTGAAATTTAGCTCTCATGGCATTTAAGACTCTTGTTTGAATAGTGCCATTAGGAAACTCTAGATGGAGAATTCTTTCCTTAGCTAGAATGCTGACATAGTCATCCCTCTTGGACCTATATGCAAACTCCATGAAAGCTTGAGACTTCACAAATGCATCATCATTCATAAACTTTGTGCATGCTTCCACCTGGACATTATCTTTTCCATTAAGCCCTATGAGGTTAGCTTTACTCAACCTCATACTCAATTGTTGTGACACCATCATTGTGGGTGCAAAGGGAATCCCTTGTATTTCATGCTCTGATACCCAAATGCCATCATTAGCATAGTCCACCAAACCAGTTACTTCAACCTTTATTTTTTTAATGGTAGCTCATTCGATGGTGAGGTATGCATTGATGGAGCATCATCATCCACAATTTTAGGCCTTGTTGGCCTTGGGGGAGATGGTGGTGGCACTTGTGGCACAAGAGAAAGACATCATTGCTATTCTTTTTGGGAAGGAATAGTAATTGCATCATTTTTCTTTGCCTTACTCTTTCTCCTTATAAATAACTTTATTTTTGGTTCCTCGGGGGACTGAGATTCTGATTTCTCTTCCATAACATGAATGTCTCCCCCGCCCTATTTTTCTTCAATGAGGGCTTTCCCCTTAACTTTAATCATCCCTTCTCTTTCAAGGTGGCCCACTATTGTCTCAAAATTCTGGGGTACATGTTCCACCTTTTGCATTATATTTTCAATCTCTAGACAAACAATGAAGTTAGTTTTTTCCTCCTTTATCTTTCTCTACATTTTATTGAAAGCAACCCATTTTTCTTTTCTTCTTTCTTGTTCCAAAAGATCAAACACATTTCTTATCACATCCTCTTGGAATAGGAAAATGTGCACAAATTTGTAACTCTTGTTCCTTTCCTTCAACCAGGCCATGAAACCTTCAAGATCATACCTATTCCTCTCTAGTACTCTTTGCATGCGAAATAATTTTATTATATCAAGTATCTTATTCCAACCTCCCTTTGTTATTACAAAATCAGAGAAGCATGTTTATGAAGGAAAAAATGTTCCTTTTCCTTGATTCAACAAATATTCATTTTCCAAACTTTCGAATAGCCATATTACTTCAAGGAAACCAATTATCTCTAGCACACATTTTGATAGTAGGTTAGGTACAATGGTGGAACCATACACTCTCAAAATAGTGTAATTTGGATATGGCATAATATCTCCCCAATTGTGATCAACTCCCAACTTAGGCCTTCTTTCCTTTGGCCTCAAGAAGTCATGCAAGGCCTTGGGAATTCTAGGTACATTCATAACTAGGGATCTCTTTAACTCTGAAGAAAACAAGTTCTCAAACATCACAAATTCATATGTCCTATCATCCTTGTCCAGGATAGTAGTCCAACATTGAATAAGCAGCTCCAAAGTACCCTCCATCCTATCCAAAGTCAAATTATGCCCAAAGTAAGATGCACCTTTGAACAAAAAAAATGCATTAATAGTGGGTACTAGCTAAACCTTACTCCATCTACACCTTTCTTCAATTTTATCAAACCCTCATGAATTCTTTACACCTGAAATCCTGCATAGTCATATATTGTACAATATTGAGCATGTTGAAAGTGGGCTGCCATAGACATCCATGGCATGGGCATTGTAGTGATAGGATCATAACCAATTATTTGGAAAATGGAATAAAAAGTTCTCTGGAAATTTATTTAGAAACAAAATAACTAACATGAAAGGGTTCCTTATCAAATTTTCCCAATGTAATTCTTTGGCTCACAATCTCTGCTAAATACCTCAACAGTATATGGACTCTGAATGCAATCTTAGTGTTATCATATTCCCCCCTAAGAATGATTTCATCAATTTTAGGTATTTCATCACTCCACCTGGTGAGTTTTAAGATATGAGAAATTTTCTCCTTGGTAACTTTAACCATTTCTTCCCATCATATGTCCTTATAGTCCTTGTGACTGGATCATAATTGGTGGCTACTACTTTAAGCAAATCAACATCCTCATAGACATTGGGTACAATCAACTTTCCTAAGTCACAATTCCAGGGGTTACTAACTAGAATAACCATGTTCCTATTTCTCAACCAACCATAGAACAATTTCCACTTAGTACAAGGTAGTTTGGCATTCCTAATAGACTTTTTTTTTTCAAACAAACCCTCAACTACTTTCGGACCCCGGGGAAGCAATTGAACCTTAGATTTTCATTGGTCGAGGGTGGTAGCTAGTGGGTTAGGTCCTTACTCAAATGTATTTTGGAAACAAATTCTTCCCCTTTAGATGAAGAGGCTTTTGATTTTGCTTTGGGAGCCATGAAGCAAGAGTTTACAAAGTAGGGTTTCTAGTTTCTTGGAACAAAATTACAGCTCAGATAAGGGTTTGACACAAATTTCAACAATGTAGGACCAACTAATTCCCTTTTTTATGAACACCAAACCTTAAAATGCAAAACCCAGAAAACCCTAATTGACTCAATAGGCTTGGAGACCATAATTTATCAATAATTTTGATAGGGAGGCAATGATTTACTTACTAGTTTTCATAGGTAATTAACCCTATCCTTGATGTCATACAATCCTGAAAATTGTAGCACGAGATCTCCAAGTGTGTAGAATATCCTTCACAATGCTCATTTATTCTTCTCAAACTAGTTTTAATAAGCATGCAACCTCCTGATTCAGTAGCTCAATGTCCTTTCGGCTATTAAGGCTCACTAGCACAAACTAGAATGGGTCACTTGCCCTCAAACTCAGTTTTAAATGCCAATTGTTGATCATACAAGTGTTTTAACTGATGGATGATCTAGATTTAGTCAACTTGATTTGAGAAATATGAATATAAGCAACTACAATACTCATCAAATTACAGTAAGCCACATGGATCCACTTGTTGGTGATCTGCAGGCTCCATCATTTCTTTGTCGTTGCAGCCAGAGTCCATGTGTCCTCCTCCCCTCGCCCCCATGAGTCTTAACCTATGTGTAACCTTTATCAGCAGGGAGATGAGGAAGGGTTGAGATGAAATCTCATGACTTTGATATACTCACACCTTAGTCTAAAACCAATTGTCTATGGTCTTATTCTTTTTACATAATCAACGACCCAGATTAAGAGATCTTAGATGTCACTCAAAAACATGCCATATATTTCCATTTAGTAATACAAATTTTATTTTCCATGCCCTGTGCTAAAATATTTGTTTAATATCTTCCTTTATTTCAATGTAGTACATGCCCTTCAAGTTATTCCACATGGAAATTGCCCGCCTCCCCATTGAGAACTAGTCATCAAGGGTGGGACCCGCACGAGATAGTGGGGAGCAGTCAAGATTGACCCACATCACCCACTATGAACCGTCAATCCTAGCTTCATAGTAACATTCACTCGAATCCAAGCCAAGTGAGCCCCTCCAAAACACAACAGGTTTCAATCCACCCGCTAGCCCATGTGATTTTTCTAATATAAAATAAAATCGGGCAGGATGGCAGGGAGCGGCCAAGATGAAACCACGTCACTCAACAACCACCGTCGATGTCATCTCAATATCTCTTAGCAAATCATTAAAAGGAACCTAGGCCCACTAGTATAGAAGACACATGGCTTATGCATGCTAGCCTATGAGAATAAAATAATATGCAATGAAATATAATGGGTGCATAGGGAACACCAGTGATTTGCTTGTGATGATCAAACATTCATCATTGATTTTAATATCTTCACATGCCAAAATTGTTAGTTTTAATAAGGGGACCCAACTAGGTTGATGGGACCAAAACCCATGGGATAAATGACTTTAAGGCTCAAATGATTTTAACAAGAAATATTTAGCTTGACTGTAGAAATATTAAAACAATGGCCCAATACATGACTATAAATAAAACTAGACCAAAGTGTCGGTTATTTCTTGGGTTACGATGGCATAAGATGCGACTTAAAAGACTAGGAACCGATAATAAGGACTCGTCAATGAATAAATAGAACCTTGGCAAGGATATAAGCTCAAGGGTTTTTTAAGAAGGGTCTAAGATAACATAAAACCCCTAAGCCCCAAGATACAAAATTTAACCAAAATGTAGAATTTTGAGATGGAACATGAAATTTTTAAGGGGTTCCATCTGGAAGGATGAAATTTCTTAATATTTTCTAAAGGTTTTGGATGAAATTAATGATGAAGAAGGGGTGATAGAGAAAATACATATATAACTAGGGTGAATTTTTGATCTCAAGTATACCATGAAAGACATCATCAGTAATGTTGATACTTATGCAAAAATGTGATACATTGAACATTTATCAAAGGTTAATTTGTTTATTGCATGAGCCAAGTAAAGAGTATAGGTTATCAAAGTCTCATATTATCTAATACATTATCATGGAGTATGGACCTTGGGTAGATCTTCAATTATCATAGACCTACTTGATGGAGATTAATGGATCATGGTGCATCATGGATTATTTGTGAACTTCTCACTTTCTTTGTTTATGTTTAATCCAGTTATTAGTATTTAGTTATGGAATGATGTGACATTTTGTAAAAGGCCCGAAGCTTGTAGCTTCCTACATATATAAAGGGAAACCAAGGCTAGATGAAAATAATAGAATAGGATTATTAGTAGAATAACAACCATACTAGCATACATATTTTATAGTTTAAA
>VDFB02136073.1:0-15946 GCA_007258455.2 Sequoia sempervirens
GAAAAGTAAACTAAACTAATTCCTATCTTTTTGTCTCAGCTGAAAGAGGCATAAGGTTAAGAAAACCAAGAACATTGCAGCTAAGGATTTTCTAGTTTCGCAGATCTTAACTACAACCTAAAGCAAAACTAACTTTAAACTATCCAGTTCCCTCAAGAAATCAGAGCATGAGGAAATGGAGCGGGAATGATTTATACGATAAACTTCAGGTACAGATTCACAACGTGAAGGCAAGGTGGGCACAACTATTTGCTCGGATGGGAAGAAGTTTATTAACACAACAAATATACGACAAACTGGGTACAGCTTCACAACATCAAGGCAAGGTGGGCACAACTATTTGCTCGACTGAATAGGTTTGTTGACACACACATCACACGATAAGCTTTGAGTATAGATTTGCAATGTGAAGGCAAGGTGGGCACAACTATTTGCTCCTCTGAATAGGCTTATTGAACACAAAACATAAAGGATAGCCAACTATGATAACAAATTGAATTGACGCATCCACATATACAATAAGCAACAATAGCCACTATATTTAATCTAAAATGAGAAAATATCATGACAATAACATGAAGGAAAGGTGGGCACAACTATTCATCATCATAATATAAACTCATGAACAAATACAGAATAGCAATATTACAGGCAAGGTGGGCACAGCATATATTACTATCACGTGCAAAAGTTCTTGAATAGATACAAAATAGCAATACTACAAGCAAGGTGGGCACAACATGTATGCTATCAAGCAATCAAGGTTTAGGGAACCCTAAAATCACCTTGAGTCAACTATAGTCTCACAAAGCATGCAAGATTTATTGCTAAACCTTAATAAAGCATACTATACAGTTAACTGAAAAGCTACCATCAGTTAACCAGTAAAAACTATGCTAATTGGACGATGTGCAAGCATGCACATCCTTATTTAAAGCAAGTTAACTGGAAACTACTTTAGTTAACAGAAACCCTAAAAGCTAACTGCAAGTCCTGTGATATTTACGAGGAGAAGATAGGCATGTGAGAACTCAACATCAGAACTGAAGGTGGAACTCAAGTTCTGAGAGATGCTTCTGGTTTTATCCTTGTAAACAACAACAAGTCTCTACTGACTGATCACTCTAGATCATCATTGTCCATCAAGTCATCCAGGAACTGATTGATGGCTGTCTTCTAACACTTTGACACTCTCCACGATGATGACCTGCCTCTGGTACTCAACGTCATCATCCTTGATCGCCCTATGACAGTCTTTGATATCTCCAATTACTTTCTTGAAACTAGCTGTCATCACAGAGAAGTGATTTGGCTTGGATGCCACAGGATCTCCATCAAGATATCACGAACAAGCTTCTGAAACTCAGTTTGCACAGCCTCGAGATCAGCATAAGTACCATCTTTATGAAGATAATGTCACGGGATCTGAGTGACTTTGGCAGCTCTCTAAATGGAGTGATGATCTCCGTTCCTTCTATAGTTTGACGAGCGCTTCTGATGCTTTTGTTTATTCTTCTCAACAAAAGAGTGTTGCATGATGAAACCACGAAGCTTGACTGCGAACACTCTGGTTGCGAGAAATACACACGAACTTGCTGCACACGCAGAATTCAAACGGTCCAACCCGCATCTATGATTGTCAAATTGTCTGAATCAATCCCCGGATGCGCTTGATCTTCATTGTCAGCTGTTTTGATGAAAACATGAATTAAGATCGATTTGGCCTTGAATTCAGTCTACGTGAACTACATTCTGAAAAACTTGCCCATTGACTGTGAACATGGCTATGTTCTAACAACTCTTCTCGAAAGCTAAAATATCTCTGGATGAGGCTAAAAATAGTCTGTCGGAGGGCAATTTTCACGAAAAATTTCGAGACGTGGGTTTTATGCAAAAAATGATTTTAAGCCAACCCACAATGTCAGAATTGTGTAAAAACGCCATTTAGCTAGACATGCAAAGACCTTTTAGTCGAGGAACTGTAGGGGTTTTAGAGCTTCCTGGGGCAACTTTTTCCTAGAAAATCTGGAACATGGGTTTTGTGCACAACGGAATTCTAAGCCAACCCAGATGGTGTGATTTTGAAAAAAATGTGTTTCAGGCCTCCATGCAATGAAATCTTAGTCGAGAAAAACAAAAGTGTTAAACTCGAAAAGCACAGAAGCAAGAACTTTGATGTTGAATGCTGAATATTTGCTGATTTTCTCTAACATGTGTAGAAAGTACCTAAGATGAGAAATAGAAGAAATAAGATAGAAGAAAGAAGGTTTTATTTGTTCTGCTTCTGTAGAATTTTCCTTCCTCAATCTTGGATTTTGATAAACCCTGCATGCAAATGAAAACACGTTCTGGAATAGCCTTCTCCTCAGCAATCTGAATCCAACGCTAAGAAAAATACTGAAATCTGACACCTGTAGCACCTTGAATCCTCAAATGCATGAAGAAATCGCCATGTTTTGAGCTCTGAATGGTATGACTTTGCTCAAGAATGAAGAAATAAGGACGACTTTCATCTTTAAATAAATAAAATTCACTTCAAAATCGTCCATCTTCTCAAACTCAAAGCGCACCTCTTAATTTGGCAGTTAGCTTGACCTCAAATTAGGGCGTACCTCTTAACTGCGCTCTCAAAATGGACGCCTAGGCTTTGATTGGCTGAGAACTGAGCTTTAAAATGCATGAAAAATGTGCTTGAATGAAGTGCCACCTTTAGCTTTAGTTAGACTACCCGTGCAAATCAGTTAAGACTAGTGCATGCACTCCAGTTAGCTTTGCATACAAATGCATGCAACATGCACATCAGTTAACTTAACATGCAAACAAATGCAACTAAAGATGAACTAAAGTCTAAAAATAGCAACTCAAATTGAACTATAGTGTTCTCCGCATCCAACCGAGAAATCGTTCAGTTGAACTGAAGTCTGAACTCCAGTTAGGGCACACCAGTCAACTTCTTTCGAAAAATCAAGTTTGACCTCTTAAGGCGTTTTCCAGACTTGGCCAATTTTGATGAAAATTTGGATTTTGACCTCTGTCAAAGCTCTATTCGCACACTGTAGAAACCCTTGTTTCCCCCTGTTTCTGATTCTGACTGTTTTTTTGTTTGTTTTTGAAGTTTTTGGTTTTTTTGTGGTTTTTTGCATGAAATAAGGAAATTGCGATTTTGCAAAGAATTGATAATAAATTCAATAAAAATCATTCAACTCTGTAAACTATAGAATCTATTGAGAAAACGGATACCAGACTATTTATTATTCTTCTGAGATGATTACATTGAAGATCCATGTCATGTCCCCTTCTCAGTGACATCTTTCGGAGCACAGGATTAGCCTATCATACGACCCTCGTAGGCTGATAGACTGGATAGAGGGTCACGTGGAGCTTGGCTCAGCTTCAGTTGGCAGAGTTTGATCAGTTGGCTTTCGTTTGGGTTCGATCAGGCACTTCTTGCAGAAGTTGCTATTTTTAGCAGTTCATGGCAGTCAGCGTGGGACCCCTGCTATTTTTAGCAGTATGGCTTTGGCAGTGTTCAGAATCACTTCAGTGTTTGTCAACTTCAGACGGATCAGTCATCGGATGAATAACGAGGGAGATATTAATATTTAATTGTATTAATTAAATATTAATTATTTGATGATTATAATATAAAGTTATAATATTATATTATAACTTAAGTGATTTTCATTGAGGGGGTCGCCATCATCAGAAGGGGGCCAAATTTGACAATTATATTTTATATTAAAAATTTGGCTGAGACTATTGAAATAATAAAAGAATTAAAAGTTCGAATTTTAATGAAACCCTATTTTTGAGGAAATCGCACTTTTGAGGTTATAGTGCATTTGCCTTGGGATTTGAGCCATTATGTGATTATTGTGAATTGGAAATTGATCAACTTTGATCTGAGCAAGAAGCTTTAGGGTTTCAAGTTCGAATTCCTTGGGGAACGAGCCATCTCCATCGGAAGCAGTTCAGAGGGTGTGAAATAACACCTGATTTATTGCCAACACAGGGGTTTCTTCATTCAGAGGAAATCATAGAACTTCACAGAGCATTTATTGATAGAGTTTTTGATTCGGGGTTTCATCTCAGAGAGTATCTTTCAGTAGGCGCATATATCTTTGGGATCTGAAGACATAGAGGAAGGCCGTACCATCATTAATTGCTGTTGCTGCTGTCAGCCGTACTTGTATAGCAGGGCTGTACCATTTCCTAGAGCCGTACTTCATCATTCAAGAGAAACGCCTTCTCTTTTGGCATTGGATCATCACTGCATTGGGCACAGGCACTCCAGGAGTCTTTTGCCAGTATCTGTTAGGAGGAGGAAGTGAGTTATTAATGAAGCCGTACCATCTCAGCTTGTTCATGGCGGCTGCAACATTCCAGGTTTTCTTTCAATAAATATCACTGTCTTTCTTTTGCATGCAACTGGATCTTCAGTGTAATCACTTCAAAAGTTTGAATAATAGTCTGGCAACAATATTTGAGATAGATCTTATTATTTCTGGAGTATTTAGAATTTATTTAGAATTTCTATCATTTTATTGCAAAATCGCAATTTCATTTATTGCACATAAAACTCAAAAAAACAGTCAAAAAACCCAAAACTTCAAAAAAATACAGAAAAACAGTCAGATTCGTTAAATAGAGGAAACTAGGGTTTCTACAGTGGTATCAGAGCTAAATCCTGCCATCCTAAGGGTTTAGCAGTCTTATGCAGCCTGAACAAATTGGGTCACACAGGTATTACACACGCAGACGAGCTCTGATTGACAGGCAACAGAGTTTGAGCAGGCAGCCGGGAATCATGGCTGACAGGAATGACAGGGCAAAAAGAACAGATGTTCCTAGGAACGAGATTCCTCAGAACCCTAGAGATTAGGATGATGCAGAGGTCTTGCATGCACTCAGAGATCTTCGTGCAGGGCAACGGCAATCCGATGATGTATTACAGCAAGTGGCAATTGCACTCCAGAGATTGGGTACTTCTAGGAGACCGTCACCACATCGTGACGATGACAGGAGTCAGGCAGGGTCACGGAGAGCTCCTAGGACAGTGTCACGGACAGCAGATAGGCCTACTAGGCCTACTTTCACAAGACAGGAGCCTGATGAGGCTATACTAGGTGAGGAGCACGAGGATTTGTTCGCTGATACGCTTATGGCAGCGAACGAGGAGTGGGAGTTAGTACCACCAGATGTCAGAGAACGGATTACCTTCGACCATTTCATTACTCAGAGGAGAGAACACAACAGAGGTCATCAGGATTGGAGACCCAGATACCAGAACAGTGATTTAAAACATGCAACAAACAAGCTTAATCTGGCGATGTTCGATGGTAGTGGTAAGATGACAGCCCAAGCTTGGATTAGTAAGCTTGATACATTCCTCACTTTGCATCCGATGGCTGAGAGAGACGCTATTAGATACGCAACACTGCACCTCGAGGGAGTGGCTTATGACTGGTGGCACCACGGTATGGTGACTTTACAGCATGACAGGATCACTACATACCAGGAGTTTGTGGACAGGTTGGTTGAGCGTTTTGACAGGAAGGATCCAGAATCCTACTTTAAAGACTTAGCTCAGTTGAGGTAGGGTGGCAGTTTGGAGTCCTACATCGGTGACTTCCAGAAGTTATCCGTCATGGTTCCGAACATTTCTGAGAGGAGATTGGTAGTACTCTTCATGGAGGGTTTGACAGAGCCACTGAGAGGCTGGATCAAAGCCTTTGATCCTCTGTCATTATACGAGGCGATGAAGAAAGCACGAAACATGGAGTTAGCAGCACCGTTGAGTAGATTCAACTCCAGAGGTTCTTCATCATTCAGGGATAACAAGGGCTTTAACAGAAATAAGGATAAATCTGATTTTAATAAAGAAAAATCAGACTTTAGAAACGATTCAAAGGGTAAATCAGCAGCCCCACCTTTGGATCGTGAGGCCCTTAATGACCTACGCAAGAAGAAGCTTTGCTTCTACTGCAAAGGACCATATGACGCCAATCACGATTGTCCTCTAAGACCTAAGGGCAAGGCAAATCGTATGATGTGGGCATACTACGAGGACTCAGAATCAGAAAATTCCGAACAGCAGGAGAGTTCCGAGGATTCAGAGTCAGAGGCTCCAGAGCCTAGAGCTGAGACAGAGCCCGAGCTTCAGATACAGGAGGCCCGTTTATCTAGCATTCAGCAGGAGGGTTCTTTCAGGATTCGTGGTGTGTTGGCAGGACAGAGGGTCATTACCCTACTTGATACAGGAGCCACACATAATTTCATAGATGCTAGATTCGTTGAGAAATGTGGACTCATCACTGAGGAGTTCGAAGGCATAAGAGTCAAAGTGGCCGATGGATACACTTTGAGATGTGAACACATGATAAAGGATCTCCCTTTACGCTTGAACAATTATGAGTTCAGGGCAGATTATTACGTTGTTAATATGGGGGACATTGATTTGGTCTTGGGAATGAAGTGGTTACATTCATTAGAGGAGGTCACACTTCGTCTCAAGGACATGGAGATCCGTTTTGATGTTGACGGGAAGACACATATACTAAAAGCAATACGGGACAGCAACATCAAAACAATTTCTTTTCGCCGGATGGAGCGGCTTATGCGTCAAGACATGGTAGAGTGGGCTGCCGAGTGTCATTTAGCACCTATACAAGAGGGACAGCAAAAGATAGAATATCATCCGGACATTCAGAAGTCGAGAATCAAGCATGACAAGGTGTTCAGTGGTATTCCGCCAGGTAGACCTCCAGACAGGGGCATAGAGCACATCATTGAGCTCGAGGAGGGTGCGAAGCCCGTTATGATAACTCCTTACAGGCATCCTAAAAGATTGAAGGATGAGATAGAGAAGACAATAAAGGAGTTACTTGCTATGGGTCACATTAGACCTAGCAAATCACCATTCGCTTCTTCGGTTGTTTTGTTGAAGAAGGATGGAACGATACGCATGTGCGTGATTCTGAGGGTCACGAATAAGAGAGGCGATCAAGAAGCAATTATCCGATGCAGTTGAGCTTATTGATAGAGCTCCATAGTTACTGTTATTTTACAAAATTGATTCTGGTCGGGTTATCGCCGAAGAGATCGAGTCCGTGAAACGGGACATAGAAAACCCGACGCCGGATGTCATGTAGGAAGGCACTTTGAGTTCGTAGTGATGCCATTTGGGCTCACTAATGCGCCAGCCACCTTTCAGTCTACGATGAACAGGGTTTTCCATTCTTTGCTGAGGAGGTTTGTGTTGGTCTTTTTCGATGACATCCTTATATACAGCAGGACTTGGCAGGAGCACTTGGCTCATTTGGAGACCGTATTGAGTATACTTGAGAGGGAGTCCTTGTACGCCAAGGAATCCAAGTGTGACTTGGGGATGACCGAATTGCTATATCTAGGTCATATTATCAGTGCAGATGGAGTGCGTATGGATCCTGAAAAGATCCGCGCCATTATTGATTGGCCTACACCGGCAAACCTGACACAGTTGAGAGGGTTCCTCGGTTTGTGTGGATTCTGCCGCAGATTCGTGAATGGTTATTCACGACATGCAGCCCCGATGACAGATTTATTGAAGGGGGCGTTTGTTTGGACTCCTGAGGCACAGGAATGCTTTGATAGATTCAAGGAGTTGATGACCACATGCCCAGTTTTAGCACTTCCAGATTTTACGAAGCCTTTTGAGCTTCAGTGCGATGCATCAGGTGAGGGCATTGGTGCGGTGCTTATGCAGGATAAGCATCCTATTGTGTACGAGAGCCGAAAACTTAGAGGGCTCGAGAGACTTTATAGCATTTATGATAAGGAGATGCTCGCGATTATGCATGCCTTAGCAAAATTCAGGCAGTATCTTGTTGGCAGCAAATTTTGCATAAAAACTGATCATAATAGTTTGAGACACTTTTTGGGGCAGCGAGATCTCAATGATAGATAGCAGAAGTGGGTCAGTAAGTTGCAGGCTTATGACTTCGATATCTCATATATCAAAGGTACATAGAACGTAGTGGCTGATGCACTTTCACGTAGACCGTATTTGAGCACTATGGTTCATATTTCTGAGGATTGGAGGCATATGATAGTGGCAGAGTATGCCAAGGACACTTGGGCCTCTAGCATTGTTGAGGGATCAGCAGTTGATACCAGGTATACGCTTGTAAATGACTTGATCATTTACAAGAACAGGATATTTTTGGTCCTAGGGTCAGAGGTGAAGAACATTGTTATGCAAGCCTTTCATGACATGCCTACAGTAGGACATCCTGGATACTTCAAAACCTACAGGTAGATTCGGGAGAGATTCACCTGGAAAGGACTCAAGGCAGATGTTCTTCAGTATGTGCGTGAGTGCCCTGTTTGTCAGTAGAACAAGCAGGAGAACACGTACCCGGCAGGATTATTGCAGCCACTTCCGATTCCTGATAGGAAGTGGGAATGCCTGTCGATGGACTTTATCACGGGCTTGCCTAAAGCCCAAGGGCATGATTGCATATATGTAATTGTGGATCGGCTTACGAAGTATGCCCACTTCTTTCCGATCACCACGACTTACACAGCTACACAAGTAGCAGAGGTATTCTTTCGCGAGGTATTCAGACTTCATGGGTTGCCTCGAAGCATCGTGGGCGACAGAGATAGTCGGTTCCTGAGTAATTTCTGGCAGGAGATATTCAGACTTTGTGGGACCGAGAGCTTACTTAGGGCGCAGTTATCATCCTGGTGGATGGAAGGCGGAGATAGTAAATAGAGTGGGTGGAAGGTGCCTCGGAACTTATATTTGGGGAGCAGGCGTGGGTCAAATGGATACATTTGTGTGAGTATTGCTATAACTTCGACATTCCATACCCATGACCATTCAGGATGTCACCCCCTTCATGGCGTTATGCGGGTATGGCGCCGATTTCCTTGATTTGCTACTGAGCGACAGTAGAGTGCCGAGTGCAGGAGGTTGGTTGCAGGAGAGTCAGGATACTATGAGGGCTCTCAAGGAAAATATAGCCAAGGCACAAAATCAGCAGAAACAGTATGCGGATCAGAAGAGGACGGAGAGGCATTTCGAGGTTGGTGACATGGTTTACCTCATGCTGCAGCCCTACCGTCAATCCACTCTTAGGAAGAGTAGATTGAGCTTAAGCCCGCGTTATTCACGGTCCTTTTCGGGATCTTGGCGAGTTGGAAGGTGGCCTGCAGGCAGGCTTCAGGGAAGCGGGGGTACACAATGTATTTCATGTATCAGCCTCAAGAGAAGCGTTGGAGTCATAAATGATCTGGTTCTACCTCCCTTAGATGATGAGGAAAGCTGATTTTAGTACAGAGTCCATCTGGAGTATAGGGAGAGGCAGGTTCGCGTGAGGAGGACTCGGGGAATATCACGGTGAAATGGAGATTTACTTTTCATTGAGGGATGCTACATGGGAAGGCGAGGATATTCTGCGACATCAGAGGCATTGAAGTTAGCAAGGACAAGCAATTTGAGGAGAAGTGACCCAATATCCCCTTCTCGGTGACATCTTTGAACCGCGAAGTTAGCCTATCCTCCTAAACCCTAAATGAGTTGATATTTGGATAGAAGGTCCGCGATGGAGCTGGCTCGGCAGTTAGTTTGATCAGTTGGCTTTTCGTTTGGGTTCGTCGAGGCACTTCTTACGAAGTTGCTATTTTTACCTTGATTCATAGCTGATCGGTACAGGACCCACACTGTATTTTTAGCGGTATGGCTTTGGCGATGTTGAATCACTTGAGTGTTACGTTAGCTTAGACGGATCAGTCATCGGATGAATAATAGGAGATATTAATATTTAATTGTATTAATTAAATATTAATTATTTGATGATTATAATATAAAGTTATAATATTATATTATAGCTTAAGTGATTTTCATTGAAGTCGCATCATCAGAAGGGGGCCAAATTTGACAATTATATTTTATATTAAAAATTTGGCTGAGACTATTGAAATAATAGAAAGAATTAAAAGTTCGAATTTTAATGAAACCCTATTTTTGAGGAAATCGCACTTTTGAGGTTATAGTGCATTTGCCTTGGGATTTGAGCCATTATGTGATTATTGTGAATTGGAAATTGATCAACTTTGATCTGAGCAAGAAGCTTTAGGGTTTCAAGTTCAAATTCCTTGGGGAACGAGCCATCTCCATCGGAAGCAGTTCAGAGGGTGTGAAATAACACCTGATTTATTGCCAGCACAAGGGTTTCTTCATTCAGAGGAAATCATAGAACTTCACAGAGCATTTATTGATAGAGTTTTTGATTCAGGGTTTCATCTCAGAGAGTATCTTTCAGTAGGCGCATATATCTTTGGGATCTGAAGACATAGAGGAAGGCCGTACCATCATTAATTGCTGTTGCTGCTGTCAGCCGTACTTGTACAGCAGGGCTATACCATTTCCTAGAGCCGTACTTCATCATTCAAGAGAAACGCCTTCTCTTTTGGCATTGGATCATCACTGCATTGGGCATAGGCACTCCAGGAGTCTTTTGCCAGTATTTGTTAGGAGGAAGTGAGTTATTAATGAAGCCGTACCATCTCAGCTTGTTCATGGCGGCTGCAACATTCTAGGATTTCTTTCAATAAATATCACTGTCTTTCTTTTGCATGCAACTGGATCTTCAGTGTAATCACTTCAAAAGTTTGAATAATAGTCTGGCAACAATATTTGAGATAGATCTTATTATTTCCGGAGTATTGAGAATTTATTTAGAATTTCTATCATTTTATTGCAAAATCGCAATTTCATTTATTGCACATAAAACTCAAAAAAATAGTCAAAAAACCCAAAACTTCAAAAAAATACAGAAAAACAGTCAGATTCATTAAACAGAGGAAACTAGGGTTTCTACAATCCAATTACATGCAAATAAAAAGGCAATGATATTTTAACGAAAACCTGGAGATTGCAGCAAGCTGAAACTGATATAGAACTGGTACGGCTGCAATAACTATCTCTTTCTCTCTCCGTCCAATGATGTGAGTTGATACCAGATGCAGGGGCGCCACTACTGGTGAAGACTGGAAGCCAAATAAAGAAGCGCCTTTCTCAAGAAATAAAGTACGGCTTGTGAGAAGGTACGGCTAGGTACAGAAAAGTACGGCCCTATCAACAGCAGCAAGTACAATGGTACGACCTTCCTGAAATCAATGTCCAGTCTCAAGAATATGATGCGCCTTGATGTAAATATGCCTTCTGGAGGAAACCCTGAATCAAAACTCTGATAATGAATGATCTGTGAAGTTCTATGATCTCTTCTGGATGAAGAAACCTCTTTGCTGGCAATAAATCGGATGATATTTCACACCCTCTGAATTGCTCTCAGTGGAGATGGCTCGTTCCCCAATGCACTGAGACTGAAACCCTTGGCTTCCATTCTCTGGTTGAAGACTTCAACAATTTTCAATAAACAATAATCATAATGGCTCGAATTTCCAAGCAAAGCTTATATCTCCTTTGAAAAGTGCGAATTCCTTAATAATAGGGATCATTAAAATAATTCGACTTTTATTATTTAATTTCTCAATAGTCTTCAATGTAATTTTTGATTATAAAAATAATCTCAAACGGCCCCTTCCAATGTTGGGCGACCCCTTCGCTGAAATCACTTAAGTCGTAATATTAAAATATTACAACTTTATATTATATGCTCCAGTTAATTAATATTTAATTAATTCAATTAAATATTAATATCTCTCTCAATATTCACCCGATGCACGAAATGTCTGAAGCTGACGACTAAGGAAGTGATTCTGCACGTGATCAATCCATACTGCTAAAAATAGCAGGGGTCCCTCGCTGAGTGTTGAATACTGCTAAAAATAGCAACTCAGGTAAACTGTGTCCGAATGAGCCCGAACGAAAGCCAACTGATCAAATACTGACAACTGAAGCTGAGCCAAGCTCCATCAAGACCCTCTATCCATCCTATCAGCCTACGAGGGTCGCATAATAGCCTAATCCTGTGCTCTGAGAGATGTCAACTAGAAGGGGACATGACACTGATTTCAGATGACTAACGAGCCGGATTGACTGGCCGACGATTGCAACGGATAGTAGAGTTGAAACTGACGAGATCATCCCTTGGGTCTGAAACCACGAAAATGAGATCTGAAGGCTCAAAAATCCAAGTTGCCCTAGCAAAAATGGCGCTTTTGCCCTCAAAGCCATTTTTTCATCATTTTCATCTTACAAAGGTAAACTTGATTCCCTCGTATCTCACATTCAGCAAATTTTCAGAGTTGACGAACTGGTGCAACGCGAAGCTGAAACCATTCCGCAAAACAACTGCAAAGGAACATTTCTCCTGAAAACCTCATCTAAGGGGTGAAAAATCCAAGCGCCCCTGGCCTCCAAGCTCGCTTTCGTTTCCAGAGCCATTTCTAAAACTGGCCAAAATATCAATAAACCTTCGACTGTAGGCTGACAGGTCATCTTCTGATCTGACGAAGATAGGCAACGGAGAGTTGAACATAACGCAAACAAACTGAGCATCTGGGATCACCAAACGGAAGGCATTAAAGGCCTCAAAAATCCAAGCGCCTTTCTGAAAAAGTGCTCTTTTGCCTTTTTTCACAACCTCGAGATCAAGATTCAACCTTGTGTTTGTCTACTCACCCCGGCTTCTTAGCAATTCAGATCAGCGTGCTAAAGGGTGCAATGCGGAGCTGGACTGAGCGTGAAACAAACGTCAAAGGGGTCATTTGATTTGAAACCTCCATTTAGGGCCTCAAAAAGATGGGTGCCCCTGGGATAGACTGCTCATTTTTGCTTGTAGTGTTAGTCATTTTCTCGTTCTCCTCGTTTTCCACTGTATCTCCCGTAACTCAAGCAAAACAGGTCCGTTTGACAAGATTGATAGCTCATTGCGAAGCCGATGTGATGCCAGACCAATGTTTGCTAGAGGTGACAAACCCTAAAAACAGGATTTGAGCCCCTAAAAGATAGGGCGCCTTTTTGGAAAGGTGCTCCCTATGATGTCCCCTCGCTAGAACAGTTCTCAGGAACAATGTGTTAGCCCTTTATTGGACCCTTGTGGGCTAGCCAGATTGGTTAGAGGGTCAGTGGTACTTTCTGGAGAGTTTGATCGTTCTAGTTTTCAAAGCCCAGTGACTGGTTCACATCATGCATTGGCATTTCAGGAGTCCACAGCTTCTGACAGCACAGGAATATTTGGAGTTTTGAGCGAGTTATGAATTTTTAAGTGATTGAGTTAATTATTTAACTTAATGCCTTTTATTAAAGTCACATCGACTTTAATACATTTTTATATCACTTAAAATATTCTAAAAGGTGATTTAATATTTTAATGACTTAAAATATTAAAGTGCGCTCAAGTATTAAGTCTTGACTATTGAAAAGGACTTAATAAAATATTAAAAGATTTAAATGATTGTAAAAGGGCGTATTTTCTTGAAATGTGTGCCATTTGGGTATAAAGCAATCTTTGGCAATGAGAAACTCACCTTTTGATATTTCAACTTTGCCTTGTGCTATTTCCTGTGCATTCTCCTGTGATCAGGGTTTGAACAAACTACCATTGAAGAACGATACCTCTTCAGTGTGAGCACTCTTGAGATTGTGAAAGATCAATCGAATCAGTGCATGTTGAGAGCTTCATTCAGAGGTTCTACAGATTCAGACAGAGATTATATATATTGAGATTTCTTGTTGTTTGCAATAAATGTCCTGGTGGCGCATCCTTCTTCAGAGTCAGAGGCTTCCAGCAGAGATTCTTTCCTTGGCCGTACGGCCTACCTTGGGATTCATGCCTTGAGAGAGGCGTGTGAAGGGTTAGGCTGAAACACCTCCCTTTTGTTTGCTTTGGGTCTTCCATCCTTGGCGTCTTGCATTTTCAGAGTATTGTATCCAGTTTCAAGGGAGGAGAACTCTAATCTGGAGGCTTGGCGTCCTTATTTGTCAGTTTCTCAGCATTCTTGGCTGGCGAGCTGGCTTCTGTTTTAAATAAAATAACTGGAGACTTTCTGGTATGTTTGTTATTCATGATCTCATTGTTTCAATATAATAACAACTTCTGCATTTCAATTCTGTGAGAAATTGTTTGTATTCCAGTTTACAAGCTTAAATATGTTGCGCCCCTTCTCTTCTGTCTATCAAATATTCTCTAAAAAACTAAATAACACTTAAAGATTTAAAAAAAATTGGGGTTTTGAGTTGAGAGCCAGCAAGGCTCATCACAGTGGTATCAGAGCTCTGATCCTGCCAGCTTGTGGGGTTAGAAAAATTTATGAAGTCACACAAAGAGGGTTTTGGCAAGTTCTACTCCAGAGGGGGCCCTAGAAATCAGAGAGGTGATCATAATCCTTTCCCACCATTTCCGTTTGAAGAACAGGAGGAGGAAATAGACTTGGATAATATGGCTAACAGGGCAGGAGAAAGTTCTTACAGGAATCCTTGGGATGATGAGGACAGAGAAGCTAAATGCTCAGAGGTATGGTTGGAGGCCAAGAACAGGTGGCGACTATTCTTCAGCAACTCAGCACAAATGTCCAAAATTTGACAATTAATAGAACTCAGAATCTGGATCAAGATCGTGAAGGCAGTATTCATAGAGAGCCTCAGAGAATCATAGATCCAGCATGCACCTTTGAGAGAGCTACATGTCCTACTTTTACCAGAGATGATACTGAGGAAGTGGACGAAGTTGAACAGGGTGGTGAGATAAATTTTGCAGATAACATTATGGCTATGCATGATGAGTGGGATGCTTTGCCACCGAGAGTTAAGGAGCACCTTAACTTCGATAGATTCATGAGCCAGAAGAGAGAACACACTAGAACCAGGAATGACAGGCAGCCTAGACACAAGCATAATGATCTTAGACAGGCTACCAATAAGCTTACCTTGGCGAACTTTGATGGCAGTGGTAGAGTTATAGCACGTGCCTGGGTTAGTAAGCTTGACACATTCTTGACACTACGCCCCATGCCTGAGGAGGATGCCATTCGATTTGCAGCACTTCACCTTGGTGGCGTGGCACATGACTGGTGGATTCATGTTATGGCTACTCTTCACCATGACAGGATTACCTCGTACCAGGAGTTTACTGATAAACTGGTTGAGAGATTTGATAGACGTGATCCTGAGCTTTTTCTTCAGAGATTTAGCACAACTGAAACAGTTAGGTAGCTTGGAATCGTACATTGGAGAGTTCCAAAGACTATCTGTGATGGTGACAAGGATCTCAGAGAGAAGGCTGATCATATTGTTCATTGAGGGTCTTTTCGAGCCCATGAAAGGTTGGATAAAAGCATTTGATCCACCTACTTTACAGGAGGCCATGAGGAAAGCTCGCAGCATGGAGCTATCTACACCTCGTAAGCCATTTGGATCGAAACCTACTACCTCATACACGGAGAATAAATCAGATCCAAAGAAGGCTGATAATGCAGATCAAAAGAAAAAATTTGCAGCCCCTTTAGATCGAGAAACAATGAATGATTTACGAAGAAGAAAACTTTGTTTTTACTGCAAGGGTCTGTATGACTTTAATCATGACTGCCCCCTCAAACCTAAAGGGCAAAACAGGCACATGGAGTGGTTTTATGAGGGAGAAGCTATGACTGATTTTTCTGATCAGCAAGCTCCAATCTATGATACAAATGGAGAAGGGTCAGAAAATGAGGCAGAAATTGTAGTAGAAACAGAATTAAAGGAGGCACATATGTCCAGCATGTAGAGAGAGGGTTCCTTCAGACTCCGTGGGATCCTAGCTGGTCAAAGGGTCATATCTCTTCTAGATACAAGTGCAACCCACAGCTTCATTGATTCACGGTTAGTGGAGAAACGGGGTATTCAAATGCAGCAGTTTGAAGGCATACGTGTGAAGGTTGCAGATGGATACACTCTTAACTGCGATAGGATGATACCTGACTTGCTTTTGAAGTTCAACAATTTTGAGTTTAAGGCAGA
>VDFB02136075.1:0-32393 GCA_007258455.2 Sequoia sempervirens
AGTTTCCCATATTTGCACTAGAAAATATTCTAAGTTAGATTTGAGTCACTTAGAGTTCCTAGAATGGTCGTGAAACTTGCTAAAATTGGTGTAGTAGATTTCAAGTGCGTTCTTGACTTTGAGACCTTTCCAACGGTTCAAACGGTTTGCGAATCGGAGTCCCGGATCAAAAGTTATGGCCTCGGGAAGTTGGCGCACTTTCTAGAAGATACAATTGCAAATGTTCTTTTGAAATTTGAACTTCAAGTTGTAATTTTTGGCGCCAAACCGCCTAAACTCAAATTTGAATGTTGTTTTGGCTCCAAACTAAATAGGAGCTCTATTTATGGGTGGGTTTCTAATTTTTGGGTAACTTTTTGGGGACAAGCTCGCATATTGCGAAAGGGTGATTCTGTAGCTTTCTTTAACTTGCATGTGTTGTAGAACTTGGGAATTTGAGATCCTCTACAATGTAAGAGCTCCATTTTCTGAATAATAAAATTATTCTCTTGTTTGTGGGTTATTTTCTAAGTCTCGGGTTTTTGCCCTCATCAAAATCACTGATGAATAAAAATTCACTTTTATTTTTTCCTTCAAAATTGTTGTTAAGATTTAGAGTGGTTCTCATAACCACATTGAGCTCTAACATAGTTTTGAGATTCATGTTGGGCTTTAACATATAACTTAACCTCATAAGTTTCAAAACATAAATTTTGAAGGGTTTTATGACATGAAAATTTTCACAAAGTTTAAAATTGGGCTTACTCAAAATAGTGTAACATTCTAAACACAAGAAAATTAGGCTTTCATGCATGTTTCCAAAAAATATTTTCTTTTTAGACTAGAATTTGTGCAATATCAGATCCTTAGACACTATAGTTGATTTCCAAAATTTTAAATTGGTAAAATCTTGCATCTCTGTTCTACGGAATCCATTCCTCTATCTAGTTAGTTTGACATCAATTTTTTTTTATGGAAAACCATATTTGTGATTTATGTTCAGATTCAATTCTTGTTTCTGATAGTTGGTCTTGTAACTTCTAGAGCCGTCGAAAGGGATATAGGTTGGATTTTGACCGACCAAGAGTTTTCCTACACACGAGAATATCTTACCTAATTTTCATTCTTCAAGTAATCATAAAACTCATGTTTGTCCCTCTCCCAATATCTTTCCTACTTGTGAGGATATCTTTGTCCAAGAGGATACAATCATTGGTATTCATTTTTTATTCCTCTCCCAATATCTCTCCTACTTTTGAGGATATCTTGTCATACAAGAGGATGCAATAATTTATACTCATGTTTGTTCCTCTCTCAATATTTCCCCTACTTGTGAGGATATCTTGGTGCAAGAGGATGCAACCATTGATACCCCATTGATAGAGGATTGTCAATAGATAGTCAACTCAATTAAAATTGTAAGACCATAATTAATCATCTATCCTTCTCATTTTCTAAAGCACAAATCTATGCTTTCTTTCATTATAGGACCTCCTTCAAACCAACCTAAACCTCCTGGTCATATCCTAAAATTTGTAAAACAACTCATTCAAAATAATAATATAAAAAAAGTGCATCACAATAACTAGATTATTATGCAATTTCTCACACATATAACACTCAAAATAACAAGAAACCAAAACAAATGCAAACATCCATTCCATTTCCTCAACCATATCTTTTCCTCGCACCTCATCTTCCTCAAAATAGTGGTAAAGAGTATGATCTTGTTGAGTAACTTCATAATACTCCAACCAAGACCTCTCTTTGAGATTTAATTCAAACTTCACCTACCTACCATGGTATGCTCCAAGAGGCTTTATAGAATATTGTTGTACCACCTTCTATTAAATTGAATGATGTCACAACCTTGTTAGATAATATGAAGGAATCAAAATTGGATATCACATTCCATCAACTTGAATTACCTCCTTCTGAATTTCAAGAGAAACATGAGGCTCTAATGATATCTGTTGTCATCACTAAAACTAGGGTTAGACATACTCTCATAGATGATGGATCAAGTCTTAATTTTTGTGGCATTGACCTTTTAAATAAACTTGGTGTGGATATGGATCTCATATAACTTGCTAATCTTTCTATTCACAACTTTGATAATACTGGTAGACAACCATTGGAAACAATAACATTACCTATCAAATTAGGACCTATGATTTTTCCCACCCTTACCCATGTCATGCCGAATCCTCTCTCATATAACCTTCTTCTAGGTAGATCATGGATTCATGCCATGAAGGGAGTCCCCTCCACTCTTCACTGTATAATAAAAGATTCAAATACAATAAAAAATATATACGATTAAAGAAGATGAAGAAAGTTATTTGCATGCCCATGTCAGGTATAACATTTCTAACTCTTAAATAGTAATTTGATTTCATCTTCAAAAGTGGAACCATAACCTTCCAATGATAATGATACTATGAATGCACTCTTGGATGATGATTGAGGTTTGTTAGATTTTACATCTACTTCCATTAAGGAGTATAAAATATCACCATTAGACCCTATAGAGTTGAAGATTATTTCCACACAATCTTGTCATTCCCATTCTCAAATTGTAAATAATAATCACAATATGAATTCCTCTTAAAAAACATTTTTGGTGATGATTGGGGGTCATTTTACAACCTTCTTTGTAGGTGAAGGTTTAAAATATCACAATCTAAACCTAAGGAGTCTTGTGTTTCATTTGCTCAATCTTCTTCTACAACAACAAATCTAAAATCATCATCCCGTGATGAGGGATCTTCATCTTTCATCTCTCATGTGTTATTGATAGCTAAACCTAACATGTCAACACCTAAAAGGGATTTGCATTCTTACAAAATAATCAATTATTTTCATAATCATTTAGACAGGAATCCTCCCTTTGAGTTGAAAAATATTATGGGGTTGGATTTAAAATTATTTCTAAAATTTGATATAGTCAAAATATGGAACAAAGAGTTAAGGATCGTGTGAAGTCTACACCAAATCTTGCTAAAAGGGGTTTAGGTTTCCAACCTACTTTGTCTTTATCTCATCCTCCTATTACATTGGTGGTTTTTGTTGCACCAAAAGATTAGTCTGTTAATGCCTGATACAATGGCCAGATTTATACAAGATCCACAGGAGTTGGTTAAGCCATGTACGAACCTAAGCATTGCACTGCACAACACAAGGAGACCAAGAGCAAATTCTTGCAACAATACCCCCAGTGCAAGTGAGAGGTTCGAAACCATGACCTTAGCTTTGATACCAATTGTTACATTGGTGGTTTCCATTGCACCAAAATATCGACTTGTTAATGCTTAATACAACTGCCAAATTTATACAAGATCCATGAGAGGTGGTTAAGCCATGCCACGAACCTATGTGCTACACTGCACAACACAAGGAGACCAAGAGAAAATTCTTGCAACACCTCCTTCATTTACTATATTTATAACTTCTTGTGTAGTAAGTGAACATGATTTTCTTCACAAGAGAAATGATTGTCTTATATTCCTTATCCTTTATTGGAGAAAGAAAATATTTATTGAGCCTTCTAAAATCCACTTGATTTCTCTTTCTCCTCCAACACATAAGAAGTTTCATAAAAATCACTTTTTTGTGTATATCATCAAGTTCATTGTCATTCCACCAATGAATGCTAGGACTTGAGTAATAAAATACAACTTATTGATTGTGGTGCTCTCCCATGTGTTGATGCACCTAATAATTCTAAATAATAATCTCTTATATGGTGTTGCTCCTCACTATGTGACATTTATAGCTTCACATGTTTCTCATTGCCATCAATGGTGGTACAATCTTGCATGCAAACATACTTCATTTATGGTGGCAACATGATAGTTTATAGCATGGTTCTCCTTTCCTTTACACTTGAGGGGCAAGAGTAACTAGTTTTGGAGGTGTGCATCATTCTTGAGGATCCCCTCTTCCTCCTTATTTTTTTCCTTAAAATATCAACATAGCAAGCATATTGACATTTTAAGGGGGGAATATAACCCTATCTGTTTCATTGGCATCTTATGAGATTGGACTTGTTAACATACCCCTTTGGTGGGGGTGTTATTTATAATGTTGCTTGAAGCACAGTTATCAATTCATCCCTTGTGAAGTTAACCACTGATTTTTCCCTCGTGATGTTAATGATGTTAAACTTTTATATGTACTCCCTAAATTATGATTGGAAAAATAGTCCATGGATTTAGCATAGCGAAAATTTCTAGTGTATGAACTTGAACATTTTTACATGGCCATCTAGTATAACACAACTTGATTACTAGTGGAGCCATATGTTTCATGAGTCAAATAACATAGCATGGCTTGATAGCCTTGTGAAATCCATTATATTCCATGGACACATGGCATAACTAGCCAATAGATCTATGTAGCTTATCAATTTAGTATTTTTAGATGTGTATGTTGTATATTTGGTGGATGATGTTTGGTAATTGAGACGACCTTACATATTGAGGTCTTTTTACTTTTCTGACTTGAATCTTTAATTTTTGTGTACTACAATTTATTATTTTATATTGCACATGAGTGTTATATTTTATTTATGTGTGTATTATTTTTTCCTTATGTATTTTTACATGTTTGAGCTTTGTATATTCAATTTCATGTGTTTCCTCTATGTAATTCACACATTTTCTTTGTGTATTCTTTATATGCATCATGTTTTTTTTTATGTATGCTTTATGTATTCTTTTGTGTACTCCACTGATTACTCTATTTGGACTTGTCTCTTGCATGTGATAAATTTTCTTTATGATTATCTTAACATTGTGGATTGGTAAGATCCTAAGTTGGGGGATTGCACACCTCTCAACTTGGTGTCATCTTGTCTTTTCAACATTTTGATAAAAGTATTTATTCCTGTTACCTGATTTTGCTTCCAGCTAAATCAAGTAGACTTATGATTGTGTTTGCATTTAAGCATTAAAAGATACATATCACTTTCTACTAAATTTCATCCATGTGCATAAAAGAGATTGTCAAAATATTGCATTATTATAGTTGTTCAATTGCATACAATAAGAAAGAGATCCAACATGTATTGAAAATGTAATCTTTATTGATGATCATAAGTTTATAATGTCCCTCACAAGTCAAGCGAGGGACTAACTATTCTAATGCTTATGAAGAAAAGACTACACCTTTATAGATAAAAAAAGGAAATTCATTGCCTAAAATGACGAATCTCGTTGGCCTTGTCCTGAATCATCCTCAATCTTCCCCAATTGTCCTGTTCTGTTTTACGCTCTCCTTTCCACTCCTAGGTTCCCTGCATCTGTAAAAAAGAGTGTTGTTAGAGCAATGAAAGGTCACTAATTAGAATATGTGTAAAACATCCATAAACATATAATCTTATTTTCATAAGTATTAAAATAGACAACATACCATAGGTTTCCAAGAAAACAAAAAGAGTAATCAAACAAACCTATCATATGCTTTGTTTATCTAACATGTTTGCTCCTTGTGCAAATATAGGAAATTTTTGTTACTATTTTGATTAAGCTAATTACAACATGTGGAGTAAAATGTGGCTCCCACGAGGGTTGAGCCCATCACGCTACCCTCTTGTGTTTTAGGAGGGATAAGAAATTGAGAAACTCGATCAAATCAATGATAAACCTATTCTTGATGCATTAAATCAATATGGAATCATACCATTTGATCAACTTTCATTATTAGATTCAAAAGATGCAACAAAATAGTGTAAATTATTGAGAAGGTTACTCTTCATCTTTCACAATGAATCAAACAATAGGCTATTTGGAAATCTTAATCTGCTGGATATGTCTTTCAATCTTCTTAAGTGGATCCAAAGTCCATTTTGATAATGATGTGAGTTGTATTTCATTGTCATCATTTTCAAGGGGCAGTCATTACATTTAAAAGAGGAGGAAAATAATTTGTCTCTTCCCAAGAAACATGAGTTCTGTGATAATGATGAAATAGATGCATCAAGTTCAATTGTGTATCCATCAATAAATAGTAGCATTGCATTAGAGAGATAATCAATGAACAACTCAGAAAGAGGGATCATCATAGAATTCTACAGGAGTAAACAGGGACAGCCTGAAGGTCATGTAAGACAGATCTAAGAGATTACAACAAAAACCATTGTCAAGTGATTTGTTGGAGACAAAGAGGAATAAAAATCATCATTCATGCATCAAAAGACAAAAAATACACTCCTTTCAAGTGGCAGTGGTCTTGGATACAAGGCAGAAGTACAGTAATCATAGATGGGGCAACAAATGGTAATTTGTAAGTGTTACTTGACAATGCTAAAGAAGCATTCATGGGATGGTGAAGAAGCTATAAGCTTATAAAATACAATGACCTTAATGACAAGTCATATGTAACTAAGCTTCTTGTGGAATACACCATGAATACAAGTACATCATCACCATAGAAATATGAGCATAGGTTCATACCTTTGGGCACTATGTGTGCTCACTATGTAACCTTGGTTTAGTCCCTAGAGTCTAGAGTTTCATTTTTTTGTTGTGTTTGTTGTGAACTAAGTTTCTTCCATTAGTGGTCTCAGGGCAATGGTGCAGGAAACTGATGGGAAAGGATAGGACCCTCGGTGTAGTGCGCAATGCACCGATATCCTTCCTATCAAGGATGCACTATGAACCCTTGTACCATTGTGTTGACTTGTCTGCTCATTCTTGGAGGAGCATGTGTTTTCATGTGTATGGTTTTGGTGTGTTCTCTATGTGGTTGTTGTGTGCTTACTCTTATCTATTTAATGGCTTCACTGGAGTAAGCCATATCCTTGGGGAGGAGGATGTAATAACCCCCATGTTACTAATACTTTTATTATTATTTGTTACTCTTTGTGTGAGCTTGATGCTAGTTCCTAATGGTGATTAGTTCACCATCTTGGTGTGTCAAGGATGCCTCCCGTATTTGGAATCTTATTTCCTTTTGTTTACCGGTTCCAGGAGTAAGCCCGATTTGTGAGGGGGGAGGATGTAATGCCCCTCTTTACTGTTTGGATTTATTATTGTTCTATCGTTTGTTTGCTACTTGTGATTGTGATGATACTATCATTGTTTGATTTGGATAGTTAGACTTTGATGATGTTGTTATTCCATTAGTAGACATGATCATTTCATATGACATTGTGGTTGGTAATGTTAGTTGATTTTCAATTATATATATGATGCATTGATTTATTTAGATATGTTATGAGATGATTGTTAGTTGGAAATATTGATTTATGAGTTAGATTATAATTGTTAGAATAGGTGTGATGAAGGACAATATGGCATCACTCATTCACGAGAGTGCTGTTATGTTGCGATTCCTTCTCACAATCGGTCTGCTTTAATTTAATGCTTCGATTTTATATATATATGTATGCACATGTACAAAACTTCATCTTATCTGAGGTATTGCAGGTACAAGTCTCGATTCCACCTGCTTCGGCAAGACAGGGTGAGCACCAATAGCCCAACGGTTAAATGTTGAAACAGAGGTGACGATGAAGTCCTCCCGTCCCATGATGTCAGATCGTCTCGTTTGATTGGCATTGTTCATGTTTGTAACAGTCGTCATTTGTGGTTTGTGTTTTGTATTTTGTTGTCTTTTGATTTATGTTGGTACTTTATATGTTGTGGTGTATTCAATTTTAATGATGGAAGTAATTGTTGTTTTAATGTTGGAAGTAATTGTTGTTTTAATGTTAGATTTAAACTCTTTTATATATTTTGATGATTTAATTATTTTTGAGAGTCATATATTTCAATTAAATGACAATTAAATATTAAAGGTGTCTTAATTATTTTAATCAATTATCTGGTCGAGGATAATTATTAGAATAATTTATTTAAATTAAATAAGTAATGTGATGTGCAAGTAAAGTTGAAAAAATAGAAGTTAAAACAATAAAACAAATAAAAGAATGAAAAAATTGTGTGAGCCTATAAGAATACAGATCTGGGTAAAAAGCTGGCTTTTAAAGAATTGTTTTCTTTTATTTTTGATTTTTAGAGTTTTGTGAGAGATGCACAATATATTTTTATTTAATTAAGAATTTTTGGGAAGTTTTACACACACAGAGGATATTAGTTACAGAAGTTGCAGAAGATATTGGGGGGTATTTTGAAATTTTAGAAAGGATATTGGATTCTTTTATTTTATTTTGAGGAGAGTTCTTGAAAGGGATTGGAAATCTGTTACTGGGTTGCTTTGGAGAGTTTTCTAAAAAAAAAAGAATTGGATTCGAGTTCGAGGGAAAAATTCTATAGAGGATTTGGAAGCACGAACAGGGAGCTCTTCGAAGTCATCAAAGTTAAACGGGCTTCATCAGATTTTCAAAGAAGCGCAGGACTCCAAGTTCCTGTATCTATCTTTGATTCTCTCAATATGCAAAATAAACAAAAAAACTATGATTTGAATGAATTTGTGTTGCTAATAAACAAAAAGAATCTGTCTGTGATTTAGATTTAAGTGATTTTCTTGAGTTTAGGAAATGAATAAACAAATAGGTTTCCCTTCGAAAAGAAATGTTGAGATTAGAAATAATGCTTCGCAGACAAACTGAAATGAAACTCTGTCAAATTCCAATTGCTCTCTCTTATGTTTATTGAGGAAAAGATCAATCTTTGTGTCTAAATAAATTTGAATTTATTTTTTTGTGATTATCTTTAATATGTATTTTAAATATGTGATGATTCTATAATTTATACAGAAAATTACATTATCTGTGTTTATATAATTTTATATATATAACTGTATCTATATTCATTGAAATATATATATATTAAATATATATATATATATACAGAGAGATTTCATGTATATATATATATATATCCTTGTATTCGTTTTTATTGAAATCGTTTGGTTAAAAGTATTTATATTTTTTTTAAAGAAAACGAAAATATTGAAATTTTTGAAAACTGTTACTGTACCGTGCACAGAAGATTATTTCGTGTTCTGTGTTCTTTGGAATAACATAAAATAAAATATAAAAAAAGTTTTTATTACATCGAAATTTTAATTACTTTTATTAATTTTTTGTATGGGGGTTGGGGGGGACGGCTGGGCCGTACCCCGCCCCTGCCCCTACAGACTGCGCTGTGTACAGCAGTCCTTACGGACTACTGTGTATAGTGGTCGTAAGGGCTGCTGTGTATAGTAGCCGTGAGGGCTGTGTACAGCTGCGGCCTGTGGATTGTAAACTTGTTTTTTTTATTTTTTATTTTATATATGTTTTGTTTTAGTTTTTTTTGTTTATTATTTATTTCTAATATAAATATATATATATATATATATGTATATATATATATTATGTTTTTATATGTATTTAGATTTTTCAAAATATAATTATAATGAATTTTATGAATACAATTATGGTTATTTTATGTAATTTTTTTAAAAATGGATTATAATTATTTAATTTTTTTAATGTTGATTTATTATATTTAGGAATATCATTTTGTACTAGAGTTAAATACCCAATGTTGTATTTTTTTGTTATTCTAGGAATTTTGATATATTTTAAACGGCACTGTTTATTTTTGTTTTGGTTAGAGTAATTTGTTAGGCAAATATTAGACTTTAACTATGATTGTAGACCTTGTTGAGACAATTGTATTTAATTACATAATCGGGATTGGAATCAAGCGTAATGGTGCAACCTTGTAAATGTAATCTGAATTTTCTTTTTATGTTATGGTTTTCTTTGTTTAGTGTTGTTGATGTGGGAACCGTGCTGGTCTGTGAAAACCTTGTTCCAGAGGCTTGTTATTTAGAGTGTTATTCGCCCTTGTTTATGCTTTTGAGCGTTATTGGTGTTATGTTAGGAAGGGTTGAACGAGTTTGTAAGACTTTTGATTATGAGTAATTGTGGGATCGTTAATGCCTCGTGTCTCTGGTTTTGGTTTTATGATTTATATGTGTTAGTTCAACCCTTGCCTACTTTGAGATATGTTAGGGTCATAGGAGGGAGAGTGGCTCTTCGTGGGCGCCGGCACCTCAGGATGAGGAAGGGCTCAGGATAACCCGAAAGAGTAGTTAAACAAGTGATAACCTAAACAATAGAATTTGGGGTGGGTAGTAAAACACACAAGATAATTAAAACTGGATTCCTCGTCTATGCATTAGGGCTACCATAGACTAGTGATAGACTGAGTAGGCCATGGTCAGCAAAGTCGTAGTCTCATCTTCATGAGAGATTATCGGCTCCGCATTAGCTACCCTATGGTGCCGGCCTTAGTTAGGAGGAAGGGCCAGAGATCCATAGATGGGTGTCGGTGCCTCAGTTGGAGGAAGTGCCAGGGGATCCCATGAGAGCTATGCGATGACACTCTCCACTAGACATCCTTGTCCTTGTTTCTTGTCACCTCTAGATATTGTTATATTTATGTTGTTTCGATTTTAGGGCTAGGGGATCCATAGATGGGTGTCGGCGCCTCAGTTGGAGGAAGAGCCAGGGGATCCCATGAGAGCTATGCGATGACCCTCCCCACTTGACACCCGTCTGACTTGTTTCTTGTTGCCTATGGAATGGTGTATTGAATGGTTGATTTAGAGTTATTATGGAATCGTGTTCTTTTTATTGGTTCTGATTTATTTGGAAATGTATTTTGGGTGTTGGTTCGGTTCTTCTGGATATTGTATCCTTATGATGCTTTTGATTCTTGTGAATTTGTTTCATGATTGTTAATTGGTGGTACTTCATGCTATTGTGATGAGTCTCTTAGTTTTAACTTGTTATGTGATTTGTGAATGTTGATGGTTGTTCATTGTATGCTTTGAGTTGTACTTGTTTTGTATCATATTGTTGTTGAGTCGGTTTGACATTCATGGTCGGGTTCACTTCCTCGCCACCTCCTGAGCATGGGGGTGAGTTACTTGTAATTCACATGGTTGGGTGGAATGCTCCGCGACCCATTGGGTTCCCCATCAGCGTCTTATCTTCTTAGCATTCTGCAGTGGAGTTGTACCAGTAATCATTTGTATTTCATATTTCATTATTCTTGTATCAATCCCCATGTTGGGAAACTCAATGTAATTTATTTATCCAAAGATTGTAATGTAACTTTAAAACAATGATGTAATAGTTAGGATTATTTGTATCTTTATTGAGAGATTTATCATGGATGTAATTATGTGATGTTTATTATTCTCACATCATGGTTATTGGATGTATCCTTATCCTTGGTTATCATTATAAATGATATTTTCGTAATCTTTATTTTATTTCTGGTTAGTTGTTGCGATGTAACCTCGCGTGCCCCAGAGAACTAAGTGTGTTAATGTTATGTAATGTGCTATGTGAATTATGGTTAAGTGTTATTACATGTTTAATCTAATTGTTTAAAAAAAAATTGCATTGTGTGTGTGTTCTTTGGGGTTTTGCAGTAGGGCGTTACAATAAATCAATCACATTGTCATGATAGGAGAAGATGCAACACTTTTTCAGTGGACAAAGCAAAATTAACACACAAAAGCAATTTCTATTCTATGTTAGGAGAATAGTTTGATATGCACTGATGGAGATAAATAATGCATTTTGACAAGATTCAATGATCTCCCAAATTGTGGAGGATAATGCATTGAGTATGCATTAAAGGTCAATAAGAGAAGGCTAGAAAGTGAGTTATATTGTAGAAAAAAACATTTTATGAAGGCATGTTTTGTAGTGGACAGTCATATGTATGGAAAAAAAGCTTTGATGTGCATAGTTTTGGCTAATATAGAAGCAACTCAAGTTTTGAGCCCAGTCCCAACAACCCATCTCTGAGAAGTAGAAAACGCATACTTTATCTTACCAAGAGAGTATAAAGGTCACAAATTGAATGGTAGACATTCTCATGATAATAAAGATAGTGACAAAATACAGACAACCACTTGATCTCATTGATATAAGTATTCATCACTATCATAATGGAAAACATTTAGTTCAAGAACTCAAAAGGTAGCCTCAATAGCAAGTTGCCAAGTGGAGCAATGGTGAATGGTGTTTTGTCTTTTTCTATATAATACCTATTACATCAATATGATAGTCTTAGAATTGTAGGGTGTAGAAGTAGTGATAAATTTAGTGCCTTTGTTGCCTTAGCAAGGTTCAACTCTAAGTGATAAAACCTTGCCAGTTGACACCTTTGTGGTTCTAAAAGAAGTTGCATGGAGAAGTTTCCATGATGGGGAGGCAACCATTTCAAAAACTTAATGATGGATAGCTGGATTTATTTCCTTGTTCATCAATAACCAAAAAGGTAAATCACTTGTAAAGGTAAAGTAGTAGAAAGTTTTGGGGTTCCAAAACCTCAAAAGAATTACCAAGAATTGATGTTTTGGCTTGTGTTAAATATGAGGAAGAACTATCTTGAAGACGATTGCTTTTACAACCAAACAAAGTGAATGACAAACATTTCATCCAAGGGAAAATTATTTTCATGAAAGGTAGCAATCCTTGTAGAGATATCAATCATGCATACAACAAAGCAGAGTACAACCAATATTGAATCACTAAAGAGGATTAAGGATGATTTTTCAACCTTAGAGAGTAAAGAATAGAAGTGCAACATATAGAAGCATGGCCACTTCATGTAAAGGTGAAAACACATCATGAAGAAGAAAAGGAAGTAACCTCAAAAGAGGTATAGTCATATGAAAGACAGTCACTAAGGGATCATTTACACATATATTCCAAACTTATCAAACAAGATTAGGCTTATGCAAAGGAGACTATATTTGTCTTTGACGGGCTTCTTTCTGACCAACTAATTGATATATCTTGTGAGCAGTTCAATATAAAAATGGCCCATTCTCTTTCTACATATTAAATATACAATCAGGGAAGCTATTTTTATTAGCTTTTACATTGGTGATTGCCAGTTTCTATGCTGACACATTATTTGGAACAAAGAAGGTTATCTATATGCAAGGTTCCTCAATCACATCAGGTAAGAAGTGGTTGACTAACAAG
This sequence comes from Sequoia sempervirens, assembly GCA_007258455.2. Lineage (NCBI taxonomy): Eukaryota > Viridiplantae > Streptophyta > Pinopsida > Cupressales > Cupressaceae > Sequoia > Sequoia sempervirens. The sequence goes on from VDFB02136075.1 coordinate 12,950, forward strand.
GTGAATCTTACTTTTAGGGTTGACATACCAAAAATACCTAAAAGATGAATGAATTTCCCCCCCCTAATTACATTGAGTACATTCCTTGTCATGATTTGAACTCTATCATAAACTCATTGAAAAAAGTCTAGATTATTCTAGAAATGCATCTCCAAAAGACTATGATGTGAAGCAACTGGATCTGCTTCACCTAAAAAGCGAAGACATGGGGGTGGGTCTACCAAATTTCTCAAGTGAAAGAAGAAAGGATATTGACAAGTTCAAAATGTGAAATTGGTGATAGTTTTGTTGCAAGTTGTGTAATAATGTCTCCTAGGTAGCTTTCTATAACAGTGTTTACATGAATTTTGCATCATCACTGTTAATAAAGGCAATCATCAAGCTTATTTTGGAGGGGCCATAGATTCATTAAGGTGACTAGTGACCATTTGGTGTTCTATGTTTGATTATTATCTCAAATGCAATAATAGGATGGGTGTCATTCAGAGGTGTGGTACTGTGCATCATAGGTGTTGAGGCTATGTTTTCCAATCTGGGAAATTTTTCCCAACTATCAATTAAGATGGAATTCATGAGACTAGTGTATCCTTGTTTAATTATTGCATACATTAGGTGAGGCAATGATATGCATGATGAAGAGGGTTTCAAATCATGTTAGAAGCATGTAGTGAGAGTCAAGGTTAAAATCACTGTTTTATACAATGGAAAGTACCACTATTTTATTCATCACTAAAAATATACAAGAGCATAATGATGACTATCCTCAAATCAAAGGATGATTAAATTCTCTTCATTCAAGACAAATGAAACCCTAGGCTGATCTGTGGCCATTTTCCAAAATAAAAGAAAGTGTGCATAACACAGCTCAAAATGAACATTTTCTACATGAAACAAAGAAGCATTTTTATCATTTCTTTTGAAATGCTAATGCAAAATTTAAAATATTATATGAGCCACAGTCATGAAGAAATGCACAAAAGCAATTTTTTTTTTATCATATTTCAACATTTGAACTCGAGTTAGAGCATGTTTTATACATAAACTTCAAAGGAACCTTCATCGGTTTTACATAATAGGGCTCAAGAGGAGCTTTCTTATCCACAAAAACCAATTAGAGGATCAAGCATGTCCAAGGAAACAAAATGATTCATCATCTTTTAACCCTATAGGCCCAAAGTTTTGAGGGAAAAAGAAATTAAGTGATGAATAGGAAGCTTAACAAGCCTTTCTTGTCGCTTTCTTGCAAGAAGCTCTGCTCAAAATCCACCATGTAAGCTTCAGCAAAACTATCCAAAAGTCTCCACAGAAGAAGCCCTATGTCGGCCGGTAGAGCTTCCAAAAAGCTCTATGTTGCAAATGAAATGCTTTACATTACTTTTATTTTAGGGTTTCTACCCTAACATTCCAACCAAGTAAAAGTTATTTTACCTTTTATTTTAAATGTTTTCAATATGAAATTAAATACCCATAGTAAGTTCATGCATAGGAGTCCCTTAGGACTTAGTCAATTTTGCATTGTCTCCCATATAGACTGAATCTTGGCCTTATGCTTTTTTTTTTGTTTCAAGGCACAAGGATGTTAATGTTAAATTTTGCATCAAACCAAAATGTAAAAAAAATTAATTGACATAATTATAAATCACTTAGTCAAAGTGTTAATTTTAATGCAAAATATAGAAACATGTGCTGATAAGATTTAGTCAAAGGAGGTTTAGTTGAGTCATGTGCTTTGCAAACACACTAAAGGTGTGTGGTTCATCTTAACTGTTTTGGAGGGGATGAGACCATTTTGGAGGAATTTTTGTCAGGCTTTTGGTATGGTTGGGTCAGAGCTTGACTTTTATTCACATTGGAGGCATTTTGGAGGAGTTTTAGAAGCTTCTTTTTTGGCCTTTCTATTGCATCCAACCAAGGCTTCTAGAAGGACATGTGTGAAACAGTTGTTTCAAAATTGCTTACGTATCTTCAAACCAAGGTTTTTTGGGAGTTCTTTCTTTCTTTCTTTCTATAGGCATTGTAGCTTACTTTGGATCTTTTTTCAAGCAGGAGACTACATTATGACTTAGTATCAGACATGTACAACTATATGTAACATCATTTTTATTAATGAAATTCAGTGTTTTACATTCTTAGAAGTTGTTTAATAGTGTGCAGTGTTTGATTGATGAATGTTCTTGTGAATTTTGATAATTCCTTAAATGTTTCTCTTTTTTATCACCTTTGGGAAAGGAAACATATGTTTTACAAGTTGTAAGCTATGCACTAGTTCAATAGTTATTTTAGCTGTGGAGAATTTTTTCCCTTCAAAGTGACAAGTGAACCAAGCCTGCTTACAAAACACTTATGCATTGATATGTTAAAGTATCTGAGTTGTGTTAAGTTAAGTTGAGCTTTTGATGAAATTGTGTGTTAAAGCAGCTATATAGGTCTAAGAAATCAAATTAGGTGCATCACCATAGGGGTTTAGTTTTTTTTTTCATGTTGCTTTCTCCCTTTTTCCCAACAAGCAATAGTCTAGGTGACACCAAAAGGGGAGCCAACCTATAATCTGGAGGTCTACTTTCACAATAGGATACCCATAGCTTGAAATTAGTCCCATGTTGCTCCAAATTTGTTGAGTTTCAACAACTTGGAAAGGGTGCAAATTTGGATAGTTAACAGTTCCTTTAGTGTGAGTATGAATGTAAGATCATACTCTCATTAAAGTGGGGGATAAATTTAGTATTGTAAATTGTCACCCATGACAATTCAACACTACTTGGACACCCTATTTTTCCTACAATATTAATTATATTAATAATTTAATGGTTTCAGAGCTAGATTATGAAAGTATATTAAATTCCTCAACATCTCAACAAGTTTGGGGTAAACACTTGGACAAGGGCAGTATCGACCTTGTCTGGCCTATTTTAGCTCAATTTTAAATATGTCATTATTAGTATTTTAATATTTAAAAATACAATTTCATTTGTCAGCTTTTGATAATTAATTTTATAGGAATTAAAAATGCATATAAATATAAATATTTTTCATCATTTGAAATCCTAGTAAATGTTGAAAATGAAGGCAATATTGTAGCTTAAAACTTGGAAACATATGAGACTGTAGATTTCATTTTAAGTGTTCTTTGTTACAATTCTTTGTGTATGATTATTTGTTTAGATCAATGTTTCCAATTATAGAAAGAGACGAAGATTGCAGAAGAATTAGACAAGATAGAAGTGACACAACATATACGTGGAGAAACCCTTTTGGGAAAAAAACTTCACTAGAATCAATAATGCTTGTATTATTTAACCTTAGAACAAGATTACAATAATATTATATCAATCCTTGATCGATATGATTCCTTTCCTTCAACAATCCTTCTTCACAACTTGCAATAAATTCTCATAAAACTCTCATACACTTGTTGCAATTACAAGCTATCCATGCAATCCATGTGATCATGCATGAATCCACACATCCCATGCCATGCTTCAAACCCTCACACATGCACAAGCTCAGCCTACGAACCTACTACAAACTCTGATGCACTTTCTTCAATTAATAGACAAATATGAGCATTGTAAACTCCTAAGAGCTATACAAAACAAGAGCATAAAGATCCTCACAAAAATCTATGCCTAGATTGTGCAAGTAGAGTTCCACACTGTAATTTTAGTTCAAACCAAAGTCTTTCTCAATTTAGGCACCCCAAACTGAACACTTAACTGAACTGTGGTCAAGAAAATATCTTGCAAGAATCACCTCAAAGTTGGAACTCAAGAATAGGCCTACTTAACTAAGCCTTGTAAATATCTTCTCATGTAAAAGGTGTTAACTCAAAGATGCCAACTTGGGTGCCCAAGGTGGGTCCAAGTCAATCTTAGTTAGATGAAACATATCACTCCACCAATTCATGCAAACATTATGCTTGATTGATCATCCCCACTTAATTGTAAGTATCCACCTATTATCTGTCATGCAACTCAAGTCAATAGAATTCAACTAGCATTCAACTCAAACTAAACCATAACTAAACCATAACTGAATTGAACTGAAGATAACTAAACCATAACTGAATTGAACTGAACTAATAGTGAACTAAACTAAACTCCACTCATGTAAATATCAATCCCTAATTTGTATGTTCTTTACATGCATTACTAAAGTGTTATCAATCCTCCAAACAGTTAACTTAAGCAAGGTGAGTTCCACCTTCCATGTGGGCGTCCCATGCGCTCCTATTTTGTAGAAGCTCTTCTTAGAAGTCCCCACATGTTCCTATCATTTAGGAATAATCACAAAGGCTAATTTACATGTTCATGTCATTTGAATTTAATCTCTTTCTTATCCTAGTGTTTGGGGAACACTTTCCAAGGACTTAGGAGATACATTAAATATGTTTAGGATTGCAATTAAATGACATCATATTCACAACATTATGAACAAGGAGCTATTATGAGAAATCATTCCATTTTTAGGAACTTGTATGAGTTATCCTTTACATGCTAGCCACAATAGTATTATTTTTTCTGGACTAACCTCTTGCAAGTCTATCAAGTAATCAAAACATCCATCAATCAAATTTTGTGGCATCGACAAGGATTTCATGCGTAAGGTAACATTATCTATTTTTCATTTTTTATTTTACTCAATTATTGTTTTTTCCTCTACCCAACCTAGGCATGCCCTCTTAATCATTATCATTTGTTGTATGTGGATAAGGAAACACCAAAATGGGGTTTGACTTTGGCAATCCCCTATATAACAAAACCTTTCCCCCCTTTTTCATGTGTGTATGTTAGATCCAAATGTTTCATCATTAGACAGTTACATGAAACAAAATATAGACTATAATACAACATACAAGATTTACAAATTCAGAAAAGGTTGACTCTATAGTCTAGGGCATCCACACCCTTTTCCTTCTATTTGGGACCAAATTTCATTCACAAGTTCCTCTCTATATCTCTTTTACGTATTTGATCTATTTTGTTAGTTTCCATTTTTGTTTGTGTGATAAAAATACATTTTCAAATCTAGGGTTTTATGTCAAGTAAGCTTGTTAAAACACATATAAAATTTGACATCTTTGTAACTTAAAAGGACCAGAACCTAAGAGATTGGATCTCCCTTGTATCTAGACAATCATCAAAACTAGTTGGTTTTGTGTCCAAAAGTAGAGGAAAAGTGAAAAGAAGTGAATCTTAGTTAATATAGTTGGATCTAGGACCACTTTTCCTACTCTATAGAAAGTAAACAAAACTAAGCTATAGACAAGTAGAACTAAGATGTAGGTAAGCAATTTTTTGCTACAAAAATATAAACAATGTTGCAAGTAAACAGTCAAATTCTAGAGGAACATTAGAACTTAATGCTATAGGAACAAAAACCTATGTTATAGGGGTTTGGTAACACAATACCAAATCATAAAATATTTAAATGTTAACACATAAAATAATTTTATTTTAAAGCAACACACTCATGAACTTTTTGTGATGTGTGAAAAGGAGATCTAGGGTCTAAATCACACTCCCTCCTATATTACATGTGGAAGGAATAAAAAATTATCACAACCACCCACTTGACTACTAACCTTAATGGAAGAGCCAAAATAGTGGATTAGGGTTTTGGTTCCTTCTTTTGGGGATATTTGATATTGATTAATCGATTAATGATTAATTTTATTTGATAATGCAAATGTATTCCTAGGTCAACTATGAAGCTACAACAAATTGATGATATTTTAAAAATTCATAGGAAACATAAACTAAAAAGTGGAGTACAACATAGAAGAGTTCATACATAGAGAAAATTGACATATAAATTTGGGCTTGAATTGGTTGGGCAAGGGTGCTAGCACCCTAGACCTAGAAATGCATACCTCATAAATCAAAAATTAGATATCATATGGTCACTATCTAGAGGTTCCCACTTCCTAGGTTCACCTTTAGAACTTCATCTATCAGTGATTAATTCCACTTTCCATAATTTGTTGAGGTAGAAGGCTTGAATTCTAGGTCTTGCAATTAGGTCTTCAATCTTTTTTTCAATTTTGCTTCAAATCTGTCACTTGCACACAAATAAAAGGGAAAAGGGTTGTGTCATATAGGGGCTTGCCTAAGTTAAACCCTATTTTGATATTTCTACCTCCACAATGACTATGATGATATCAAAGAGTTCTTTCCCTTGGTTTGACAAAGGAAAATAGATAAAAGAGTGATAAATTGACAAGTGTTGTAACTTACCACTCAAAAATTCTTTCCTTGATGCAATGGAGTTATTCTACTCATTACCTTGAAAGGGAATTTTTTGCTTGATTGAAGTCTTGAAAGTGTCAATACTCACAAAAAAAATGAACATAAAACATAAATAAACTCTCATGAAAACTTGATGCATTGTAAATATGAATCTTGACTGATAATAAGTGCTATAAACTCTATGAATTCTACTCTTGATTTCTTTTTAGGATGCTCAATTGCTTAATTCTATTCACAAGGTTTTCCTTAATATTTTAAATGGTGAAAAAAACTTGTATTTATATGCATTTCTTTATTTCACATAAAATTAATTATTAAAAGTTGAAAAATAAAAATAAAATGTTAAATATTAAAATGTTGATAATGATATATTTAAATTAGGGCCCAAATAGGTTGGAAAGGGATGTTAGCACCCTAGTATAGACCTATTTTGGCTCTTTAGGTGTCAGTAAATGAATATTAAATAACTATTCCCAATTTAATTTTGATTTTTTGAATATGACAATATAATAAGCAATTTAAGAGCACAATTGGGTCCAAGCACATAGGAAGGAGATAAACCTAGTGTGAAATTTTCAAGGATGGCAACTTTTGATGCTACACTATTTATCTCATAGGAACACACATGATCTAAAAAAGAATTTTTTTAAAAGAGTAATATTTTATTGCATTTAATTCAAAAAAAAATTCATTTACAGTTAGTTATATACATTTACATTTCTTTGAATTATTGAATTGAAATATTCAATTCTTCTATTTTATTTTTCCTTTGTATTTGTCAATCATGTGCTCCTATTTATCTTTATCTTTTTTATTTTTTGGTTTCTTCTTGTTCAAGACTCTTCTTCTCCCCATGTTCTTCTCTATTTCTCCTTTCCCTTATTTTCTTCTTTTCCAAAATTCCCTCCAAAATCTTGCTAAAATTGAATGCATCACATACAATTTTTATCATAAATGTTCACTAACTTGAAATTGAGTTTAAAGATCCTACTCAAATTTTTTTCCTCTCCATTTTTTTTTTTGTTGTCCATAAATGAAAATGTGGGTAGGTAGTTGCTGCCCCAAATAACGTTTCTTTTTAAATTCTAAATATATTAGTTCATACATGGTGGCGAGTAAAAGAAAAATAAAGCACCAAAAATAAAATACGTGATTCCCTTACATCAAAATATTGGGGTAGAAAAATTTGTGAGCCCTTGCTTACTACTAAAACTCTATGTTTCTACAAATTAAAATTATGGTTGATGCAAGTTACAAACCAACTATTGCGGGTTATAGACCAATTACTACAAGTTAGAAACTTTGTTATTGTGGGTTAATTGGAAGTTAATTGGAATGACTCTAACTCTGGTGGGCTTAACCAAGAGGCACCCTCCACTTATCTATTATTCATTTCACAATATATTCTTTGTATTTTTACCCCTTTTCTTCCCAATTGTACCCTAGAATCCAAAATGCATTCAATCTCCTCTCATTCTCTCTTGGGTAGTTGTCCAATTCATTTTTTGGGTGTTGTTTCCTCTATTTTTTTGTTGTGATGTCTTCCCTTCTTAGTAAGTATATAAATCAAAAACATTAAAAATTGGAGAGATGTCCAAACCAATAGTTAACTCTTAACTCATAAGCATTTTGAGAAAACTTCTTGATGATTTTACACGATGGTCAATCCTTTTTTCCATTTAAGCTTGTTATATGTATGGATCATTTTTTTTGCTAGATGTGCCAACACCATATCTCCCACTTCAAAATTATTTTCTCTCCTCTTCAAGTCTGCTTTCTCTTTATAATTTTGGTTGCTTCAACTAAGTTTTTCCCTTATCTTTTGGTACAAATCTTGCACGTGTTTGGAAAATTCATCTCGTTCAATACTTCTCTTATATTTCTCAGTATTTGCAAGCTCCCTTAACTTCAAAATAACTTGAAGAATATAAACATAAACAATTTGAAATGGATTTTTACTTACACTTTTGTTGACTGAGTCATTATATGCAAATTTAGCTTGCGGTAGTATCAAATCCCATTTCTTAGGCTTATCAACAGCTAAGAATTTTAATAAATTTCTATCCAGTTGTTTGAGGATGATATGTAGAGACAAAATTTAAATTGATACCTAATTTATTCCAAAGTTTCTTCCAAAAACATCTCACAAAATTAGTGTCATGATATTAACTTATGATTTTTAGTAAGCCATGTAATTTAACCTCTATGAAAAATAAACGCTACATGTGTGGCATCACTGGTCTTCTTGCAAGTTATAAAATGAGTCATTTTTAAAAATCTATCAACAACCAAAAAATAGAATCCTTACCTTTTTGTGTTCTTGGTAGGCCAAGAATGAAATCTATGCTTATATCATTTCATGGTTTCTTTGATATGGGTAATGGTTTATATAGTTTGGTATTTTGACTTCATACTTTGGTAGATTGACAAACTTGACATCTTTGCGCACATTTTATGATTTTTTCTCTCATTCTTGGCCAATACTATCTTTCACTAAGTTATACCATGGTCTTATTAGTTCCACAATGTCCAGGTAAACCACCACAACATTTTTCTCTTATTAAATTCTATCTCATTGATTCTTGAGATATGCATAGTTGTCCTTTGAATAAAACCCACCTTGTATGAATTAATTCATCCTTAGTGTCCTATCCACACTAGTAAGCTCTATACATGTTTTCCACAACAGTTTAAAGTTTGAATAATTTTTGTACAAATACTTCATAACATCAAATCCAACTACTTCAACTCTCATTATAGTCAACAATGTTGCTCTCCTACTCAAAGCATCTACCAATTTGTTTGAACTTCCACTTTGATGTTTGAGACAAAATTTTAAATTTATAGGAATTCAACTACTTCATGTGTCATTGGTTAATCTTGGTTTGAATATTAATAAATCACAAAGCATGATGATTAGTGTAAAACATAAAATCCTTAGAAAGAAAATAATGTTACAAATTTTTAAAGGCTTACACTATGACATAAAAATCTATATCATAAACAAAATACCTCTTCTTTGCATCATTAATTTTTTAATTAAAATATGCAACATGCCTATGCTCTTGGCTAAGAACTACTCTTATGGATGTTCTCTTGCATCACAATCCACTTGAAATACTTTTGTAAAATAGGGTAGTGCCAAAACTAGTTCCTCAGTGACCTAAAGCTCAAAACTCTTATCCACTGCTACTATCTACTTAAACTCCCCTTTATTTCCCCTTATAGTTTTAGTTATGGGTGCACATTTCCCATTATAATTTCAAATAAACAATAAAATCTATCCAAACCATGGAAACTCCAAACTTCATGCACACTCCTAGGTGTAGGCCATTCGATTATAGGAAAAACCTTTTATGGATCCATTTGTAGTCCTTGTGGCAAGATAACATATCCCAAATAAACCAATTTCTCATAAATAAAATATTCCTTAATAAAATTTCACTTCTTTAAATTCACCAATAACTTTTCCTCAAGATTTTGTAAAAGTTGTCTAATATATAATAAGTGTTATTTTTTACTGTTGCTAAAAATATAATATCATCAAGATAAGTAATCAATTTTTTTTAAAAATACCTTAACTTCATTCATCAAGTACATAAATGTGCTAGGTTCAAATTACAATCTAAAAATCATTACTAACCACTCATACAAGCATCCTTGGTCTAAAAAGTGGTCTTCCAATCATGATCTGGATAAAAGCACAAAGCCGTGTCACTATAAAGGCATTATGTTGAACCAATTTTACACTTGAATCCTTCAAAATTGGCATATATGTTTGAATTTTGAAATGATGTAAACTAGTAAAATATGTATTTTTTAGTATATTTTATGTTTGTATTTTTTAAAAAAAATTAAAAATTTATTTTACACTAGTTTTTAATAAATTCAAACTATAATTTAGATGTTGATAAAATGCTAAAAAATGAAGTTGCATGGGACGTCAAACTTTTTATAGTAAATTTTATTTTTTTTCTTTCAAATTTTTTTGGTGTATTTATAACTTGAAATTTTAGTGCATGGATATATTTTTTTTCCAATTTTGATAAATATATATTTTTTGAATAAATATTAAAATGTGTGTGAATAAAATAATTGTTTTCCAGCAGATCAACTTTCATATTAAATATTTATCTAAAGAAATAGAAACAAAACTATACCATCTTAAAATAGATTCTTTTATCTAGTGCATCATATTTTTTTCAATTTTTTTAAATAAATTTTAGTATTTTTCCTTGGCATAGTAATCAACCTTATATTTTGTGTTGAAAACCTACTTTTAGTAAAAATAATAAATAAAATATTACAAATAATTAAAGTATTAAAATAAATATATTTTTGAAAACTACACTTATGGATCTACAAAAGGGTGTTTTTATATTTTTTTAAAAATGTTGTTTACATTAGCAAGAGTTATTGAAACTTCAAGATTTTAAAATAATTTAATTTTTTTGGTAAATTGGACTCAAAGTGATGCTCCATACATATTTAGCCAACAATTTTAGTTGGAAAAGTTGTGGAAGCATCTGCTTAGCTAGAATGAATCTTACTAGATCATATGTTTGACCAAAATTGATTTTTTAGTTAGAAATACTTAAATTCAGGTTATTGGTGATAAGTTGTTTGAAAGTGTGACCTGACTTTTGTGCTTTTTACCCTCGAACTCTCTTATCCTAATTTTGTGATAACCACTTTTTAAATTAATTTTTATAAAATACTTAGCCTTCCCCAAGAAATGCATGAGATAATGCATCCATGGCAAAGTAAATTGATACCTAATAGTTATTTTTGATGACTCTTGAGTCTATGCACATCCTCCATTCACCATGATTTTTTAGTGCTAACATAGATAGTATTGCACATGGGCTAAGGATTTTTCTAATCAATCCTCTTTCCAATAGCTATTGCATTTTTTTGTTCACCTTTTCATTTTCTATAGGTATCAATCTATAAGAATTTGTGTTGGATAAACATGCCCTTGGAATCAAATCATTATGATAACTAATGCTCCTCATAGGTGGTAGTCCTAGTAATTACTTGACATAATTTCATCAAATTATTCTAGAAACTCTTTTACTTTTAAAGGCATGTCACTAATGCCAGTTGTTGTATCTACTTGTAGCACCTTGGGAACTATTGAAAAAAATAGATTTTTAAGCTTTGACTTCTTCATTTTTTGTATTTTATTTTATTTATTTATTTATTTATCTATCATGAACAATCTCCATGGACTACTTTCTACCTCTCCTTCCTTAGTTACTAATGGTGTAAGAGTATGTTTTCTTCCATTCTTTTCCAAAGTGTAATTATTTTCTCTCCCATCATGGATTGCCTTCCTTTCAAATTACCATGGCCTTCCTAAGAATAAATGATGTGTCTATAGACATGATATCACACCATACCTCATCTTCATAAGTTCCTATTCAAAAATCACTAGGTATTGTTGACCAACCAATACTTGATTCCCTTTTTGTAACCATGACACTTTGTAAGGGGTAGGGTGAGCTGCCCTTTTTAACTCAAAATTCTCTACAATTTCAATTGAAACTAAATTATCAATCCTCCCTCTATCTATTATGACCTTGCAACATTTTCCACTTGCTTTACATATTTTTCTAAAATTATTTTTTCTTTAGATAGGTTCATCTTCTTTTTTGGTTGGCTTCAACAATGCCCTCTTCATCATAATTACTTATCATCTCTCAAGTTCATCTAGTTGACTAAAAGACCCTATAGATTTGATATCCCTTTTGGCTACTTGTGTACTTGTAGCCTCTATTCTTCTTGATCCTTCTGGCCTATGTTGTGGGCATTCATAAAATATTTTTCATGACTATCTACATGTGAAACATGTTCCTTGAAAGTATTTATCTTGGCCTATTCCATATCCACCTCTACCTCTCATAGGGCATGGTATTTCTCTTTTTTCATCTTTCTCCTTTTGAATTTTTAAAGGGCTAGCCTCCTTATCATGGTTGTATTTTTTTGTTGTCCTTTACCTTTGCTAAATCCAATTCTATTTTTGGATGTTCCTTACTTTATTGCGAATTTCTCCTTTGCCTTTAGGGCATATACTAATATGATTCTTCCATAGTTCACAACCTTACAATGCTTAACTCAATATTCAGCCTCAGTTCATTAACATATAAAGCAACCTTTTCATAGTCTAATACATTTTGGCCTTGATTTTATGGAAATTTTATAAAGCTCCTCAATATAAGCCTTTACACTAAACTCTCTCTACCTTAAATTTTGTAGTTCCTTAAGTATTTCAAGTTGGTAATCACCAGGTAGCAACTTAGCCTTTATCTTGATCACCACTTGATCCCATCAAGTGATCTTATCCCTACCATTTATCCTTCTCTCAATCTACACCTTTTTCCACCAAAGTGCAAAGAATCAATGCCCCTTGACATTTCTTTCTCACAAAATGACATAATTGGATGTACACCTGATGTTCAACCTCATAAGGGCCAAACCAAAATGCCCCTTGACATTGCTTTCTCACAAAATGAGATAATTAGATGTACACTTGATTGTCCTCTTTACATCGTCGGAAGAATCAATGACAAGCCTACTAATGGGATATTAATTGGTCATGTGTGTGTAAAGAATGTGATCACCGAGGAATTCTTATTTTTGCATGAAATTTATCAAGAGTCTTATGAACAACTGAAAGCATGGATCAAAAAATATAATTATTTTACTTGCCCTGTGATAGGTTTGATCACTCTCCCATTAAAAGTGGGACCAAAACAGTTGAATGTATCATTCTCAAACATCCCATTGTCAGATCAATTGTGTGAAGCTTGGTTACCCATAGCTATACTTCATCAATTTTGTCTCGTCGGTAGTGCATAAATACTCAAAGTTTCCATTTGGAAATGATATCTTTACCATGCATCACAATGGCTTTAATCCTATGTCTTCCCATGGGAATTTATCATTGTATTTTTTTTGGCCCGAACTTATGGAACCTATTAAGGCTCGTGAGGGCTTCTTTTTCAAATCTTATATCAAAATTTTAAGGCAAAGAACATAATAGAATTATCCCTTAGAAACAAGCCTCAACCTATGACTGAACCTCCTATCATTGATGAAACCATGATTGAACCAAAAGACCTTCCAAACTTAACCAAGACCAACCCATGACAAATCCTTCACCTATAAATCCTATAAAATACCACAAGATAACAATATAAGTCCTATTCTATCCCTCCCAAGATCAAACACATTTGTAAAGCTAAAGAGAAATTCCTTGAATAACATCCCATGGTTCTTTCCATTCCTTCCTTGTAGGAAGAAAAGAAGCCTATGGTTCATAAACCTGCTCCTACACAATCATAATTTGAAAATCGTGCAAAAATAAATAAAAATACTAAAGAGTGTAGGTGTAGATTGTTGGATGTTGTGGTTGTGTTGCTAATATGTGGTTTTAATTGATGTCAACATTATTAGCATTAATTCATTTGAAGCTGTATATGTTTAGGATATTGAGAAAATTGTAATAAATAAGTTGCAGGTTGTCAGTGGTGAAGTAAAGTTCAGTGTAACTGTCATATTGGCGGTATGTTTTGTAAGTTATGATCAAAGGTTATGGACTAAAGGGTTTTTTCCTAACTGTATCTAGTTTATCCATGTCAAGTTTCATAGATCCACATGCAGATTTGATCGTGTTATGAAGATTTTCATTTTGATAGTTTTGTTGTTGCTTCATTTGGTGTTCTTGCCTGAAGATGAGGCTATTTCAATTAGTTCAATTGTTGTGGATACTCCTCTATTGATTCATGATGCTTGTGGATGCTTCTAGATCATGCTTTATCTTTTTTGTACGTCTGCATTGATCGTTGTGCTCGTGGTTGGCAATTTTCTCTTGCATGTTCATATTTTTCTTGTTCTTAGTCAACAAGGTGTTGAAGCGTATTGTGGATCTTTGAGGAGAAATTAATTGAAGTGTTTTCATGTTGGAGATGTTGATTTGGGTCTTCACTAATGTGGCCGACTTTGGTTGATTCACATTGTTAATCTCTATTGTTTTTGGCCCGACAGTTTGTATTCATTTTATTATTTCTTTTTGGTCAACTTGTGGCAATGAAATTTCATGTTGCAGATATAAGAGTGATTTTTTATTTGAATTGTTGTGTTCAAGAAGGTACAGGTGTGCTTTTTTGTGTGTATATGTGAATATCATTCGAAGGTAGAGTAGAGTGTGAAGAAGAGTGAAGAAGTATTCATGTGATTAACTAGAACTATAATTAGGAATTAGTAGATGTTATTTTCTCAATTCAAAATTTGAATGGATATAATCTGAATCTCTTTGTAAGATAGTGTGTCTTCCTTTATAATTGAGCAGTGATCTCTAGGCAATGTTCCTGAATGCATGTGCATTCCCCATATTTCATTTTCATTATACTTTTAACAAGGTATAATCTTGTGGACTGACCTCCACTGTGGTATTTCCCCTAACAAGGTTTCCACATAAAAAATCTTCATGTTATGTGTGTTTCTGATGTGTTGTTGATTCATGCTTTCATTGATATTTATCAGATCCATTAATAAGGTTAATAAGTTAAATAAGTTTTGAATCTTGGTGACAACTAATTCACCCCCCTTTCTCAGTTCTCTGCCCTTGTATTACCAACAATTGGTATCAGAGCTTAGTTCCTTGGAAGAATTCTAACAGCTTAAGGTGATTCGGGATGGCAAGTTACAAGAAGGATAGTTTGAGATTTGATGGAACAAATTACTCCTTGTGGAAGAATCAAATGGAGTGTCATCTAAGATGCATTGTGAACCCTATTGGAGCATTACAAGTAATATGTATATTATTCCATAGAATGGTCCTACTACTTTTGTTGAGATCAAAGATGTTGAGTATAATATATGGGCTAAGGAAGCTTTGTTGAGTGCTTTGATTGATTCTGAGATGAAAAATGTTATGGATCTAAAGACTGCTCATGAGATATGGAAAAAGTTGGAAACCTTGTATGAAGGTGATGCTAATGTGAAGATTGCTAAGTTGTAGAGTTTGAAAGGAAAATATGAAAGGTTGGGAATGGGTGATGATGGGAACATTAATACTTTCATGCAAAGACTGAATGAACTTGTGTGTGGCATTATAGATATGCTTGGTGGAAAGATAGATGAATATGAGATTGTTGCTAAATTGCTTATATCCCTACTTGATTCTTACAAAGTCAAAGCTAGTGCTATTGAAGGCTTGGAACTATAACAAACATAACCAAAGATACATTGGTTGGTAAGCTAAATACTTTTGAGTTGAGCGAATTTGGTGATGCCCTTCCTAAGGTTGAATCTACATTTAAGGCTACTACTTCCAAGAGAGATAGATAGAGATATGATTTGGGTGAGAGTTCATCTAGAAAGACATTCAAGTATGAGGATGAAATCAGATAGATTGAAGAAGAAGAAAGAGAGCTAGAAGAGTTGGAAACACTTATTGTCAAAAGAGTACAAGAGGAAAAGGTAAAGTGCTGAAGGGAAAATTGCCTCTTATAATTCTAAATCGATAAAGGAAATAGAAGTGATGATGAATGGGTATTTATTGCTATCAAGGAAAATAATTTTGTATCTACTAAATATGTTGGTTGTAAAAATGTGGAGAAATCCCTATTTGCTCGAGTTGAAGAGAAAGATGAATGGGTGATTGACAATGGATGTTCACATCATATGACAGTAGATAAAAGTAAGTTTGTAATCTTGGAAAAGTATGATGGTGGTGTTGTGTGAGATTTGGTGATAATATAGGCACAGTGTGTGATCCACGGAAGAGGATACATTTATGTTGATGAGTAGGCATATCTTGATGATGTCTATATGTGGGAAGGCTTGAAGCATAATCTTTTAGTGTTGGTCAAATGGTCGATAAGGGTTACAATCTTCAGTTCAAGGATGGAAAGTGTGGAATATTGAGTTCCAGAAATGAAATTGCATCAAGTATAAAAATAAAAGGTAATATCTTTCACTTGAGTGTTGCTAGTAAAAGTTGTTTGATTGCTCAAGTTGATGAAAGTTGGTTATGGAATAGGAGATTGTGTCATGCTAACATTGATAATATTGTCAAGATAAGTTCCACTAAGGTTGTGAGAGATCTACCTAAGTTAGTGAAACCTACTAATGAAATGTGCAAGGAATGTCAATTGGGAAAGCACACTCGAATTTCAGAGTAAAATGCATTATTCAAATGAATTTTTAGAGCTTGTGCATACTGATCTATGTGGTCCCTCTAAGGTAATAAGTTTACAATATTATAGGTATTTCATGTTACTAATTGATGATTAATCTAGAATGGTATGGGTTACTTTCTTGAGAGAGAAATATGAAGCACTAGAAAAGTTCAAGATCTTTAAAGCCATGGTTGACCGCAGAGGAGATAGGTTTGAAGATTAAATGTTTTGAGATCAGATAGAGGTGGTGAATTCACTTCTGATGAATTTAATTCTTCTTGTGAAGAACATGGAATAAAGAAACAATTATCTACACCGTGGACCCCTCAACAAAATGGAGTTCTGGAAAGGAAGAATAGAACAATTGAAGATGCTGCTAGAACAATTATGTTGGAAGGAAATTCCCTCATATCTACTAGAGAGAAGTTGTGAGTAATGTTGTGTACACACTCAACTAGGTACAAATTATCAAAGGTGATATTGGTAAGACCCATTTTGAGCTATGGACTGGTCAAAATCCCACCATTAAATACTTCAAGATATTTGGAAGCAGATGTTATATTAAGAGAGATGAAGACATAGGAAATTTTGATGCTAGGAGTGATGAAGGTATCTTTCTAGTGTATTCTACTAAGAGCAAGGCCTATCAGTGTTATAATAAAATATTGGAGAAAATAGTTGAAAGTACAAATATTAATGTTGATGAAGAATTTGTTGCACCATCTAGAACCTGTGGATATGACTCTGATGATCAGGATGATAGTAAAAACAAAGGAAAGCAAGTTTAGACTACAAATCAAGTGCAAATCAATCTGGTAAATCAAGAAGGTGAAGAAGGAGAAACTAGTGAAAGAGCAGAAGAGAGAACACAAGAGCCTGAAGTTGAAGAACATTCTAAGAAGACTCTGAGGTATGTAAGATTGAATTATTTAGATTAGATCATAGGTGATAAGAACAAAGGTGTCTAGACTAGGATAAAGATTGTAGAAGAGTATTGTTTCATTTCAAAGATTGAGCCTACTAGTGTGAATGAAGCATGTAAAGATGAGTATTGGGTTGAAGCAATGAAAGAAGAGTTAAAATAGATTGAAAAGAATGATACATGGATTCTTGTTCCCAGACCTAAGGATAAAAATGTAATTGGAACTAAATGGGTCTTTAGAAACAAACTGAATGAGCAAGGTGAAGTGGTTAGAAATAAAACAAGAATAGTATGTAAAGGATATTCACATATGGAAGGAATTGATTTTGAAGAGACTTTTGCCCTTGTCGCTAGAATTGAATTTGTAAGAGATTATTTATTGCCTATGTTGCTTATAAGAACTACAAAGTTTATCAGATGGATGTCAAATCAATTTTTCTATGTGGTGAATTGGAAGAAGAAGTGTATATTGTGCAACTTCATGGATTCCAATTGACTGACAAGGAAGATATGGTGTGTTGGTTGAAGAAAGCATTGTATGGACTCAAGCAAGCCCCTAGAGCATGGTATGCTAGATTGGATAAGTATTTGTTGAAGCTTGGATTAAACAAAGGTACTGTTGATAGTAATCTATATTTCAAAAATGATGATAAATATTTGATTGTTGAAGTCTTTGTTGATGATATTATTTTTGGAGGATATGATGGATTGTGCATGAAGTTTGCTAATGAGATGCAAAATGAATTTGAGATGTCTATGATTGGTGAGATGAAATTCTTCTTGGGATTGCAAATTACTCAGTTAGATAAAGGAATATTTATATCTTATTCCAAGTATGTGAAGGAATTGTTGAAGAAGTTAGATATGGAAGATTCAAAGCTAGGTGGTACACCCATGGTGACCGGATGCAAGTTGATAATAGAAGATGATTCTCTGAAATCAAATCAGATAAGATACAAATCAATGATTGGCAGATTGTTATATTTAACTCAAACTAGGCATGATATCATGAATGTTGTATGTATTGTTGCAAGATTTCAAGCTAATCCAAAGGAATCTCATGTGACTATTGTGAAGAGAATTTTTAGATACTTGAAGGGAACTATTGATCTTGGCCTATGGTATCCTAAAGATGATGATCTTACCTTGAGTGCCTTTACTAATGCTGATTTGGCAGGAGATGTGAATGACAATAGAAGTATTAGTGGTGGCGTATCTTTCTTGGGTAAGAAGTTGATTTCATGTTAAGCAAGAAGCAAAATACCATTTCCTTTTCTACTGTAGAGGCCGAATACATTGTTGTTGCTAACAATTGTACTCAAGTCCTATGGATGAAATAGATGTTGAAGGATATCAGAGTTACATATGATGAGCCTATTGCTATATTCTATGATAATTTTAGTGCTATTAACATTTCCAAGAATCTGGTGCTGCATTCAAAAATAAAGCATATATCTATCAAGTTTCACTTTTTGAGGGAAAAGGTGAGTGAAAAAGAGGTCAGATTGGAGTATGTGCCTACTAAGGAGTAGATTGTAGACATCTTTACCAAGTCATTGCCTAAGGATACTTTTGAGTATCTTACAGGGAAGTTAGGGGTGATTACCCCTCCTAATTAGAACTAAGGATGCATTGCATTGCATTAGTCCATGCATTTCATGGTCATATTTTGTTTTGGATTGATTTGGTGGTGGATGCTACGCAATTGGAGTAGTCGGATGTTCAAATATGTGGTTTAGAGTTGTATGAAGTTTAGAGAACTTTGTAATTGATGTCAAAGGGGGAGAAGAGTCATGTGAAAAACTAGTGATTAAAGGGGGAGTAGAGTCATGTGAAAAAATTTGAATTATTTGGGAGAAGAGTCATGTGAAAGTGTTGAGGAGAAAATGAGTTAGAATCTAAGGGGGAGTAAGTGTCAAGAGTTAGTGGCATTGATGGTGTTTTTCACATCATGTGTTGCCATCAATGCCAAAGGGGGAGATTGTTGGATGTTGTGGTTGTGTTTCTGATATGTGGTTTTCATTGATGTCAACACTATTAGCATTAATTCATTTGAAGTTGCATATGTCGAGGATATTGAGAAAATTGTA
>VDFB02136076.1:0-27418 GCA_007258455.2 Sequoia sempervirens
GGGGTTTTATAGGTTACTTTTTAAGCATTTAACTACTTTTAGATTCTTCAATTGCAAATAGCCTAAGGCTCTAATTGTAACAATCATTTTTATATTTAGAGATTAGGGTTTTATTATGAGGCTTATGAAAAAGATTCAACAACAACAACAAGTAAGCTTTGATTTCACATTTAATCATTAATATTAAAAAGAACAACAACAACAACAACAAAAAATTGTTTTTCATATTTAATCATTAACTTTAAAAAGAATAACAAACAAATTTTGTTTTTCACATTTAAGGTTAGGGTGGTTGAAAAAGGAGGTAATTATGTAGCTTTAAAACTTGTAAAACTATTATACTATAGATCTAAATAAGTGTTCTTTGTTACAATTTCTTTGTATATGATTATCTATTTAGATTCATTTTACCAATTGTAGAAGTAGATAGAAGATTGTAGAAGAATAATACTAGAAGATAGAAGTGACACAACATATACCATGGAGAAAGCCTTTTGGGAAAAAACTCCACCAAGAATCAATAGTACTTGTATTATTTAACCTTAGAATAAGATTACAATAATTCTTTATCAATCCTTGCTTGAGATGCTTCTTTTTCCTTCAACAATTCTTCTTCACAACTTGCAATAAAATCTAATAAAATCTCTTCAACTTGCTACAATAAATAAAGAGTTTACAATTACAAGGCACAATGCTTATCTCACAAAACCCATGCATATTCTTTGCAAGTAGAGTTATACTATGAAGAAAAATGTGAAAACAAGTCCATCCATTTGGGTGTCCTAAACTGAAGTCATAACTCAACGTTGATTCTGAAGATATTTTGTAAGCTTATCCTCAAAGTTGGTGCCCAAGAATGGACCCACTTAACTCAGCCTTATAAAATATCTTATCATGCAAAAGTGTTAACTCCAAGATGCCAACTTAGCCTAAGGTGGTCCAAGCTAAGTCACCCTATTAACTAAAAATATATCTTCCCATCACCAAACTGGTACACTGGATCATCCCTTAATTTAGTCATCGTATCACCTTATTATCTCATTATGCAACTCAAGTCATTAGTCATGCATTCCAAGTCAACTAAAGTCAACTAGTACCTAAACTTAAAACTAACTACATGCAACTCCAAGATAATTGAACCATAACTGAATCCATATAACCGAATCAATCAACTAATTAACCTGCATTGAACTGAATTGAACTGAACTGAACTAAACTAAACTCCATGCATGTAAACATCAATCCCTAACTTCTAGGATCTTTACATGCATTATGAAGTGTTATCTTTTCTCCAAACAGTTAACTTAACTCAAGGTGAGTTCCACCTTCCATGTGGGTGCCCCATGTGCTCCTATTTGTAGGAGCTCTTCATGGGTGTCCCCACATGTTCCTATCATTTAGAATTAATTACAAATGTCAATTTACATGTTCATTTCATTTGAATTTAATCTCTTTCTAATCCTATGTTTTGGGAACACTTTCCAAGGACTTAGGAGATACATGAAATAATGTTTAGGATTGCAATTAAATGGCATCATATTCCCAACATTCTCCCACTTGACATTATACATTGCAATTATTCTAAACAAGGAATCATTATTATAAATTAAGTATAAGACTTAAGGCCAATGGCCTCCCTGCACCAACTAATCAATCCATGCTACTTCAAATGCAACTTGCATAATCATGAAGCTCCAAGCAAATGATTAAAACCAAGAGAACTTATTTGTAGGAACTAGTTTCATAAGATAATCTGCAACATTAATTAAAGTGTCAACTTTCTCAATTAATACCTTCCCACTCTCAACTATTTCTCACACAAAGTGATACTGAACATCAACATGCTTAGTACGAGCATGATACATAGGATTTTTTTGGATAAACACATAGCACTCTAACTATCACATTCAAGTTTAACTTACTTGCAATTAAAACCAATACCTTTCCCAAGTCTTTGTATCCAAACTACTCTCTTCTGGAGGCATGTGACACCACCAGTGTGTTGAACCTACATCCAATCAAGATGTAGGCTTCTTGTTCTTTATTATTGAAAAATATTTTCTTACAAGTAAACATTCCAACATATATCTCTTACCATAAGAGAAATCAAGCCTCGCCTATTTCTCCAAGTATCCATGAGTACCTGTAACCAACCAATCCATGCCAAACTCAAAATGCAACATAGCACTATCATGAAGTATTCAAGCAAATGATTAATGTACCCAATACTTAAGACAACTGCACAAGATCAATGTCAAAGATTCAATTATGAATCAAGAACATAAACATGATAAGATGATCTAACCAGCTCCTACTAGGAGATCACAAGCACCATAACATATATACATCATGATCTCAAGAGAACAAGTACCATGCCAAACTCTAAATGCATATCAAGAGTAAACCATGATGTAATAGCAACCACTCTAAACCAAGGAAAAAACCATATCCCCAATCACATGAAGATAACCTTACCAATGATGCATCTACGTCACCACCAACAACTCCCACTGAAACGTGGTACAAGCTACACATGGCATCATGACTACCATCCTCCTCATGAAGACCACTCTTTAATATCAAGCAAAGATTCATCACTAACATTTTTACATGAAGTGATCAAAGCATGATTACTGTCATCCAAGGTTTCCTCTATAGAAGAATCAAAACTCTTTTTCTTGTTCTTACAATCCTTCTTCACATGTCCTAGTTTACCACAGTTCCAACACTTTACCTTACTCCATCCTTCTCACTTACCCTTCCCTTCCTTGTCTCCCTTAGGTTCCTTTTCTCAGGCCTACCTTTTACAAACAAGGCATCTTGGATTTCTGTTTTAGACTTCCTCCTCATCTCCTCTGATAGGAGAGTAGGAATTATATTGTCCATCTTTGGATTTGCACCACTACCACTGATAGCAACAATTAGATTTTCCCAAGACTCTTGGTAAAGAACAAAGTAAAAAAATGCATTTATCTTCATCTTCTAGCTTTACATCTATAGATGCTAACCAACTTAGAATCAAATTAAAAGCATTCAAATGAATTGCAAAAAATCACCATCTTTCATCTTTAAAGAATACAACTATCTTTTCAGATACAACTTATTAGTAAGACTTTTGGTTTGATAGATATCACCTATTCTCTTCCACAACTTATATGTGGCAGTTTCATCTAAAACATTCAAGAGAACAACAACAACAAGACATAATCTTATGGCCCCTCTTGCCTTCTTATCAAGCTTAGCCCAATCCTCATCTGACATCATTGTAGGTGACTTTGTATCATTACCAACAACTAACCATTGATCTCTCTCTTCAAGGAGGTCCTTCATTTTTAGTTTCCACATCTCATAATTAGATCCATTGAATCTTTCAACATCTAAATGAGAATTAGAACTCATTGTAACAAACTTATTTTCCAAAATCAGCAATAACACAATAGTAAAAGCTCCCAGTATAACCAAAAAACCTTCAAACTTTTAAGAGAAAGGCGTCCCAAACTCTACCCAACCGTTAGCTCTAATACCAAATGTTGAAAATGGAGGTAATTATGTAGCTTTAAAACTTGTAAAACTATTATACTATAGATCTAAATAAGTGTTCTTTGTTACAATTTATTTATATATGATTATCTTTTACATTCATTTTACCAATTGTAGAAGTAGACAAAAGATAGAAGTGACACAATATATACCGTGGAGAAACCTTTCTAGGAAAAAACTCCACCAAGAATCAATAGTGTTTGTATTATTTAACCTTAGAACAAGATTACAATAATTCTTTATCAATCCTTGCTTGAGATGATTCTTTTTCCTTCAACAATTCTTCTTCACAACCTACAATAAAATCTAATAAACTCTCTTCAACTTGTTGCAATAAATAAACAATAATGAGCCTTGTAAAGAGTTTACAATTACAAAGCACAATTCTTATCTCACAAAACCCATACATATTCTTTGCAAGTAGAGTTCTACCATGAAGAACAATTTCAAAACAAGTCCATCCATTTGGGCATCCCAAACTGAAGTCATAACTCAACATTGATTCCGAAGATATCTTGTAAGCTTATCCTCAAAGTTGGCACCCAAGAATGGACCCACTTAACTCAGCCTTATAAAATATCTTATCATGCAAAATTATTAACTCTAAGATGCCAACTTGGTCACCCAAGGTGGGTCCAATTCAATCTCTGTTAACTGAAACATATCTCTCCATCAATTCATGCAATCGAGATGCATGATTGATCATCCCCACTTAACTGAATGTATCACCTATTGTCTGTCATGCAACTCAAGTCATTAGTCATTCATTCCTAGTCAACTGAAGTCAACTAGCATTCAACTAAAACTAACTACATGCAACTGAAGATAACTAAACCATAACTAAATTGAACTAAACAAAATTGATCTGAATTGAACTAAAAAAAACTCCATGCATGTAAACATCAATCCCTAACTTCTAGGATCTTTATATGCATTATTGAAGTGCTATCTTTTCTCCAAACAATTAACTTAACTCAAGGTGAGTTTCACCTTCCATGTGGGTGCCCCATGTGCTCCTATTGTTTAGGAGCTCTTCATGGGCGTCCCCACATGTTCCTATCATTTAAAATTAATTACAAATGTCAATTTACATGTTCATTTCATTTGAATTTAATCTCTTTCTAATCCTAGTGTTTGGGAAACACTTTCCAAGGACTTAGGAGATACATGAAATAATGTTTAGGATTGCAATTAAATGGCATCCTATCCCAACAAGGGTTTAACCATACATTTAAAAAAAAGTGCAAAAAAGAACAAAAATAATCTAAGTTTACTCTTTTTTTAGTTTTTGTTCACAGCCACAATTTTGAAAGGTTTAAAGAATATATTAAAGATAAAACACATGTGCAATCTTTTTCTATAAACAAAATTTTTCCTTTGTGTAGCTGCGCAAACATAGACTATTGTCATGCTTGTGTGTCAACAAGTGGTGCCTCTGCTCTATCTATCAATGCATACGCATTGCCTATTGACATTGATGTTACAACTTGTTGTGCCTGCATGGTGACTGTCAATGCCTCCATTGCATAAAGCAACACTTCTATTTTTGAACCATAAATTTGCACCTCTAGGGTTAATAGTTGGTTACTATTTTCTTTGTGAATTTAGCTAGGGTAAGGGTTCATACAATCTTATTTTTAACACATTAAGCTTGCATTAATCTAAATATTGTGGGACAAACTAAAATTTTAAGGAAATTGATCTCAAGGTTTTTTACTTTATGTTAACAATCGTTTTTGACAAACAAGTTAACATTAGCACTTTGTTTTATCAAATTTTTGGTTGTTTTCTATAGTGTAGGAAAATGTAATGCTTTACATTCTCTCACTTGTTTGGCCCCTCCTATTTAAATTGGACTTAATAATTTGTTTTAATTTAGTGTTTTTAAATGTACCTATTTACATTTACACACTCATTTGGGCCCTCTTAATTAGGCCTTAATTATACCTTTAATTCATTTACAAGCCTATTTAATTACATTTTCTGAATGGGAAATCCAACATTAATTAATGCCTAAACATAGCACTTTACATTGAGCAATGTGTGTTTTGGATTACGGACCTAGGAACCATGGGTGAATGGGTCCTCCCTTAACCTTAGGACCTAAATTTAAATTATGTTTTGGTGGTATTTTAACATATCTTCAAATCCATAATTCAATGTCAGCTTGTGATATTTTAATTTTGGGAAATTAAGGATACATACCTATAATACAAGGTTATTTCACTAAGTTTCACCTAGATTTACAAGAGAATTTTATGAGCACTTTTAGAGAATTTCAAGAGAAATCAAGGGCATTCAACAATAGATATATTAGAGTTTTATTGCAACATTCAAGATCCATTCATCATGTCAAAGTCTTCTTGCATCATGCATGTTTTTGGAGCTAACATTGTGATGTAGGTTTCATGATCAAGTCAAACATTCAAAGTATCATTTCAAGCAATATTCAAGTGTCAAGATCTGCATCCAATTCAACCATTTCATACAAGTTGCAAACCTCATAATATCTCCATTATCAAGGTTTCATTCAAGGGTTTGTTGAGTGGTAACATATCATTGTTCATTGTTCATTCCCTCTTTCATGCTTTATTTCAATTCAAGGTTTGATTACCAAAATGGGGTTTGACCAAGGAAAACCCCTATTCACCCAAAACAAACATTTTTCTCTCTTGTGTTTGTGATTGAAGATTTAGGTTGAAGAAGGCTCGAAGACCTTTTGAAGAGTAAGATTTACAAAGTTGTCAAAGTTGTCAAAGTTATTGTCAAATCACAGAATCACATCTACAGATCGGATTTTTGACTTTCCAACACTAAAACCTGGACAAATCAGAAGCTTCAGATCTGCACCAAAGGCTCTTGAAATATTGTTGCAATCCCTGTATTTGGACCCATTTTCCCATGGGAAAATGAGTCCCAGGTCAACTTCTAAAAAACACTTTTGGTGACTAGTACACAAGTTTTTTCCCTTCTTTGATCTGCATTCTACTTTCTGGTTCTGCAAATATTGAGCTTAATCTTGTCATTCCAAGTGTTAGATTTCATTTTGGTGTTCATTTGATATTTTTAGTTTTTCTCCCCAAAGTGTTGTTTGACCTTGACCCCCATCCTTCAGTCATAAGTAAATTTGTAGATTCTCACTTTGACTTGATTCACCTAAGGGTTATTAATCAATTCTTTGTTGGGATCTCATTTCCTAATGAAATATTGAGAAATGGGTCTGCCATACCCCTTTATTGTTCCACTTCACATTCCTCCCTAAACCTACTTTTCATTGTTTCATTTTCTAATAGCTTTATCTTGTATATTTTTTCCACTGTGAAGTTGTGTTTGGAGAGAGACTCGATGTGCTTTTATGTCGACTTGTTGTGCTTGTGTAGAGACCTAGTGATATTAACATCAATAAACTCCAAGCCATAGTTGGACATCTTTCCTCAACACACCACCTCACCTTCATAAATAAATACTTACATACTAATGTTCCACATAATAAACCCCTCCACATCAAAGTAATTATCCATAAACGTACCATTAAAAGAGTTTTAATAGATGGTGCATCTTGACTTAATCTATGTCCCTTAAAATTAATAAAGAAGTTGGGTTATTTTGAAGATGTTATTGACCCCCAAAAGAAGATAACTATTAAGGCTTATGATGATTCCAAGAGAGAACCTGAAGATACCATCAAATTACCTATCTAAGTTGGACTGGTAACCAACAAAATTGTATATCAAATCTTGGATCTTGATCTTCCTTATAACATCCTTCTTGGTTGGCCTTGGATACATGATATGCATTCCAT
Source organism: Sequoia sempervirens (assembly GCA_007258455.2). Taxonomy (NCBI): domain Eukaryota; kingdom Viridiplantae; phylum Streptophyta; class Pinopsida; order Cupressales; family Cupressaceae; genus Sequoia; species Sequoia sempervirens. Next base: position 7,343 of record VDFB02136076.1, read on the forward strand.
CCCCTCCACATACCATGAATGTCTAAAATTCACATACAATGGTAGGGAGGGTACCATACCATCTAACCCACAACCTTTTCCATATTGCAATTTTTTTTAAGGAAAATAAAATCATGCTCACTATTGTCCAATTAATGATGCAACATCCACTTCTTCCTCTTACATTGATACATCCACATTAAAACCCACCTCACAACCCACCCCCGAGATCAAGATCAAGGTTATCGACAATGGATGTGGAGAGTATGGACTGCATAACTTCTTTTATGTAGGGCAACTCCCCCTTTCACCAAGGTCCCATGGTCAGAAAATGGTATTAAAAATGGAACCTAATGAAACCTTTAAAAGATTTAGCAAATGGAGCTTCTAGATAAGGAAGATCTTAGTGAGGACATTTCATCATGCTTGTATAGAGAAGAATACAAGTCACCACCTCTTCTAGAAGTCAACATGTATTTGAAAGGACATGACTTATGCAAACATATGGGCCCTATAAAAGTAGAGGACTATAGACTAATGAATAATGAATAATGGAACCCATTTAGCTAAAAGATCACATAAGCCACCATGGATTAGGGTATAATCCACTAAGATGGTACTTAAGGAACCTAAATGTACTTGCAATAAAGAAGGTAAGACCTTAATTAATGCTAAAATTCCTCAAGAGGGGCCCAACAAAGAACCTTTGGAAATCATTGCCTATAATTTTTATCATGAATATATTTACACCATTACACCATCCCAACCCTTCGACATTTCACTCATTTATCTTGAACTTATTGATTAGGACCAACAAGAACCTCCTATTCTTAAAATACCTTCCAAAATGATGAAGTAATTTCCAAACTTATGGGGGTTCAAGAGCACAAACCTATAGGAGATCACAACAAAGAACTTGAAATTAAATTACACAAAGATGGTTACTGTGGGGAACATATCATGTGCCTTAGTCACAAAAAAGAAAAAAGAAAAAAAAAAGATCTCTTCGTGAAAATCTCAATGAGGCACTTTTGGAGCATGAAAAAGTAAAAATAAAAGATGTATCTCTTGGTGAAAACATTTTTGAGGTGCCAAAAGATGAGCCACTTGATTCTATTCCTTGACATCAAGAAATGTCTACAATACTAGTTGAACCAAATACTGAAATCAATTTGGGAACCAAAAAAGGACCTAAAATCACTTTCATGGTTGCAACATTAGAATTTGAGGTAAATCAAGATCTATCAACCTTCCTCAAGCAAAGGTCTGAAAAATTTTCTTAGACCTACACAAACATGGTAGGACTTGACCCATCTCTTGTAGTACACCATTTGGTAGTATATCTTGATGCAAAGCTAGTAAAACAAAAACTTAGAAAGATGCATCCACAAATAACTCTCTTAGTTAAAAAAGAATTGAAAAAATGATTTTAAAGGTTGGATTTATTCAACCAATTGATTATCTTGAATGGATTTCAAATATAGTGTTAGTCTCTAAGCCCATTGGAGCATTTGAATATGCATTGATTTTTAGGATCTAAACAAGGCATGCCCAAAGGATGATTTCCCACTACCTAACATTGATATCATTGTAGACTTAATGGTAGTAGACTTAATGGTAGGACATGAAATTTTATTACTCATGGATGGTTTTTTTAGCTATAATCAAATACGAATAGCAAAAGTAGATCAACATAAAACAACCTTCATTAATATATGGGGAAAATTTTGCTATCAAGTAATTCCATTTGGTCTTAAGAATGTAGGAGCCACATATCAAAGAGCCATGACTAAAATTTTCATGATATGTTACATGATATTATGGAATATTATGTGGATGAACTTTTAGGAAAATCAAAGACAAGAACTAGACATGTAGAGGTATTAGAAAATAACTTTGGTCAATTAGATAAATATCAGTTACACCTAAATTCAAAGAAATGTGTATTTGGTGTAATATCAAGAAAAATACTAGGATTCATGGTATCCTAAAGAGAAATAGAAGTCAACCTAGCAAAGGTCAAAGCAATATTAGATATGCCTCCACCAAGAAATACCAAATAGTTGCGTAGTCTACAAGGGAAACTTCAAGCAATCAAGAGATTTATTGCGTAACTGGCTGATAAATGCCAACCATTTTCACATCTTTGCAAAAATGTTAACTTCAAATGGGATAAAAACTGTCAAAAGGATTTTCAATAGCTCAAAGATTATTTTTCCTCACTTCCTATCCTTATGCCATTGAATCCAAAAAAACTAATATTTTTATACATATCATCTACCAATGTGCCATTGGGGGCATTATTGCCACAATGACAATGGAAAAGAAAGATCTATCTACTACATATCTTGCACTTTGGTAGGTTGTGAATTGAACTACACTCCAATTAAGAGAGCATGTCTTGTAGTGGTATTTTGTGATGAAAAATTATGACATTACATGCTTAATCACAAGATGCAACTCATCTGCAAAGTAGATCCCTTGAAATATAAATTCTCTCAAAAGTTACCCTCATAGTTCGCATGGAAAAATATATCATGATTCTTAGCGAATTTGATATTGAGTATGTGGATAGGAAAGCCATAAAGGACATGTATTTGCTGACCAAATTGCAGGGGCTTCTCTAATGGATAATCACCCTTTATTAATAGAGTCCCCAGATGAAGGTATTCTTGCTAAGGACAAAGGAACATGGTAGAATCTATACTTTGGTGGACCATTTACTTAACATGGCTCAGGGGTAGGAATACTATTTGTTACTCCTCAAGACAATTGCATCCCTAAGTCCTTACATATTGCATTCCCTTGCACAAATAATATTGGAGAATATGAGGCATTAATCACTGGAATCCAGCTAGCTATACACTGAAAAATAACTAAATTGTAAGTCTATGGTGATTCCTAGGTAGTCATCAAGCAAGTAAATGATGAATATAAAAAAAAAAGATGACAAATTGTTGCCATATAAACATATGGTGGAAAACCTCAATCAATACTTCACACAAATTTAGTTTGATCAAATACCTTGCTTAAATAACAAAGCAAATGATGCTATGGAAATAATTGGTTCCCTATTGGGCATGCCCATAATAGCCAATGTATGAATTCTTGATTGAACAGTTGTTTATCCCTTTTTATGATCTTCTAGAATCAAAATTGGTATGTTCTATAGTTGGTCCCAATTCACCATGGTACTATGATATATAAAAATACCTCCATGATAATACCCTCCCACCTAATCTATCCACATCCAAATGCCATTCATTCATCTGAAAAACTGCTCGCTTCATATTACTTGGTGATACCCTCTACCGAAGAACCTTTGAAGGAACCCTCCTGAGGTGCTTAGACTAAAAAGAGGCTCAAATTTATTTTAAGTGAATTACATCAAGGTATCTGCAGGGCTTACTCCAGTGGTCCTGGTCTAGCTAAGAAGTTGCTATGCACTAGATATTATTGTTCAATAATGGAGCAAGATTAATTTTATGAAGACTTGTTAGCCATGTCAGCAACACGATGACCTAATTCACACACCATCACAAGAGCTACATCCTATTGTCACTCCATGGCCTTTATCATGATGGGGGTCAGACCTTGTAGGAAAAATAAATCCATACTCTTCCAATGGTCATAAATTCATTATTACCACCACCAAATACTTTACCAAGTGGATGGAAGGCATCCCATTAACATATCACTAGAAAAAAAAATCCAAATTCATCCTCCACTACATCATTTGTCACTTTGAAATTCCATCCTCCATTGTCACAGATAATGGAAAACCATTCAAGAATCAAGAAGTGTTAGAAGGTTGAGGAGACTGTTGGTTTGATTGTCATTGATATCATGAGCATGATCATATACAGTGTTGTCATTAATGTCAACATTGTGGTTTACATTAAAGTCTACATCAAGGAATAGTTGGTTGGTGTAGCATGAGTGATTATGTTGATGGTCATCTAGTATATGTATGTAAGAGGTTTGATCCAATGGAGACAAGAAGCATTGAATATTTGGCTAAGTTCCTAAGTTCAATTTTCAATGTATAGAGCATCAATTTTTAAATTTGCATTGCTCCGCCTTGAAGAATTTTGGTCTATGGTTCAAAGGTAATTTTGGCATATGAAAATGGAATATAATTCTAAATTTTCATGTCTTTATGTCCTCTGCTATTAAAATTTAATGATGGCAGTATGTTGGGTCTACCAGTGATAGTTTTACTAGTATAAAGTACATATTTAGAATGGCCTGCATTCTACTATGGAATAATATTCAGTTATGCGGTCTTGAGGAAGTGTTTATAAGTGTCAATAGCATCAATGATCTAAGTGGCGAGTGATTTGGAGGTCTGAGTGTCAAATTGTGAATGATCTGTTGGTGTATTCTAGTGTTACTTCATCAGTGTCACCGACCTAATGTGTTTAGGGTTGTGCGAAGTTAAAAGAAGTGTTGATCACTCTTATGGGAGTTATGATAGGTCTCCTCTGACCTATTTTGATGTGTTATAAGTTTTTGATTGTGGTCTGAAGTATGTTTTAGGTCGACAAGTCATGTTATGCATGATACATCTAATTAGGCTGACCTAATTTATGTTGTAATGGATATAAACATGAGATCATTTTTCGGTGTTATGTGTAGGGTGTATGTGATGTCATGTAATGTGATGTATGTGAGTATAGTGTGAATGTGATGTGAATTTAAAGCAATGTAGAGTGTGGAAGCAATATAGTATGAAGTGTGTTGATTTAGTATTTTGAGCTTTAGTTGAAATTTTGTATCTCTTACATCTTGTAGATGCATCATTAGCAATTCAAATCTTGATAGTGAGTCAACCTTTTTTTCCTAGCAATGAGCTTCTTATTCTATCTATCTTATTCTATGGACAATGAGTCCAAAAGGAAATGAGCCATTCTATAATATGTTATGACCAATTATAATATATTGTGAGCTAATCCTCATCATGGTTTTCCCTTTCTGGGTTTTCCATGTAAAAATTTGGTATTCATGCGTTATGTGCTTTGGTGATTACTTTCATGGTTTCTTTCCTTACTGCAAATTGAAATAATGTTTGAAATGAATGTTTAAATGTTTAAGTGGTTTTAGAGAATACTGATTCACCCCCCTCTTAGTATTTTGGGTGTTCAACAAGAAGTTCATGATTTGTGCCAAAAAATTCATATACATCTTTTTTCCACTCCATATTACCCACAAGGAAGCGACCAAATCTAAGGCCACTAATAAAACAATTTTGAAAATACTTAAAAAGTTGGTCAATGATGTTGGTCAAGATTGGCATCTCCAACTCAATCTTGTCTTGTGGGCTTATCGTACAAGCATCTAGACTCCTACAGGGACACCACTATATTCCCTTGTTTATGGTACCAAGGCTATATTTTTCCAATTGAGGTTAAAATCAAATCCTTGAGTATCTCCTTACAACATCTTATTGATGAAGAAGAGTATCGAGTGACATGGCTACAATAGTTGGAACTCTTGGATGGAAAAAGCCTCAATGATTTCAATCATCTATGGGTCTATCATAATCAACTTTGGGGAAGCTATAACAAAAAATAAAGCCTAAATAATTTGAGGTTGGTGACTTAGTCCTTTAAAAAAATCAACATAATTTATAGGACCCTAACAAGGAAGGAAAGTTTGAACCTAATTAGTTAGGTCCTTATATTATCACAACAAAATGTGGACTAGGTGCTTATTATTGGCTACTATGGAAGGTGAACCCTTGGAAGAGATAGTGAATATCATGCACCTCAAGAGGTTTTATGCATAAAAATAAATAAAAAAATACAAAAATAGTAAAGAAAAATAATTCTTCCAATGGTCAAAAACACTTCTTGTGGCACCTTGGGCAAGTACCATGGTGAAAACTTGACAAACAAGCACCATGTGTAGAGTCATCTCCACCATCTACTAGGTCTCTTCATCATCCATACACTAGCCTTCCACAAAAATCCACTCACACCACCTGCTAACCATGGCTTGGAATACATGTCACTTATCCCTATTTCATAATGGGAAAGCTTTTTCTACCATGAACATGAACCCCATCCACCTTTTTCCTTTAATAGGGAATCTTTTCCTACCATCATCCTAAATCGCCTTATGTGCACTTGCTTCCTAAAACCATAAAGATTTTCATACTATGACCTCACCCCATCATATACCCCCCATTTTCACTCGATCTTTAGTTCGCATCCATGTCCCCATCTACATCATAAGGTTAAAAATCACATGCATATTACTTTGCTCATGTGCATGTTCACCACCTTTTCCTCACAATTGGTGAGACAAGTTTCATGAGCCGTACCCCTCATTTATTATTGTCACATTCTCACATGCATAGCTAATCTGTGCATACATCTTACCCACCCCAATGGATACAGGAAGAAATACTTGAATATACACTTGGGATTGGTTGTCACAATACCTAGATGTTCATAATAAAAACATCACATTATCATTATCCACCATCCATAATAAAAATCTCACCCATAATAAAAAATCACTTCAACACTTCACCAAGCATATTTGGACAAACAAACAAGCCAAATGTCAAAACAAACTTACACGCAGACAAAAAATCATGATGAAATTAATAACCAATAGACGTGGCCATATAATCACCATTCTTATTAACTTGCCAAAAATCCTTATCCATTCCCATAAGATTAAATCCTTCCCAAGCTAGACATAATCATTATCCTACACCCCACCCTTGAAAATAGATATGTTCGCTTTGTCAACTATGTTTTTGTTTATGATTTTCTTTTTCCATGGAGTGTCCTAGTCTAGACCACCTAGATCTATCCATTTCCTGGTGTGTTTTGGACAAATTGTGAAATGGGGCATGATCTTTTTTGTATGGTGTGTTTGTGATTGTCCTTTACATGACCCAGTTATGCTATGTACTACCTTATGTATAGTTGGATGATTGTAGCATACACTTTGGATTCTTGGTCGCATAAACCCACCAAGCCATACATTTGTGTGCACTAGAAATTGAGGTATATGCTACCTTCCCCTCTATCACTGGGCACCTAAGGACGTAAAAGGTGTTGCATGTTTAGGACAATTTGTTGTTTCTTTATGACTCTAAGGTCCATGCAAAGGACAAAAAATCACCATTGGTCATGTACATACCATTGGGGAATAATATCCTTTTCTATATTAAATTTTAGGATTGCTCGCCACATTTTTCTAGCATAATCAAACCCCCCCTTTTTCTCAAGCAACCCCTTTTTGCACCCCACCATAATTCCATACCCCCTACCCAAGTTGGATTACACTTTGTATCATGGATAAAAATAATAATATCATGCACCACTTATCAATTAACCCAAGCATTACCCATTAGTCATTTTCTCATTACCCATTTTTAATCTTTACATTATTCATTTTACCCATGACCCATCTTTTATTTAGCATAACCATATTCATTATCCATTTCATATTTCACAAATGAATTTCATTATACATTTCATTTAATTAGTTTCCATAATCATTTTTTCATAATCCATATTCATTATCCATTTTTGCATATATATTTTCTATTAACACAAAACCATAACCATAGGCATTACCTTCCATCATACACAATCATTTAACATTTATTCATATGTTTTACATAAGCATTAATTCATATTCATTTAATCATCTAATCATCATCCATTATCTATTTTACATAACCATAGTCATTTCATTTAATCATTTAATCATTTTTGGCATTTTCATGTTCATTTCATTTATCCATCATCCATTTTCTAAAATCACGTAAATTCATTAAATCATTAAACCATTATCCATTTTAATTAACCTTTGTCCAAAATCACATTCATTTTATTTAATCATTAAACCATTATGCATTTATCTATTATCCATTTTTTCATAATCATTGTCCATTATCCATTTTGACATTATACATTTAATCATTGTCCATTTTGCATGTTCACTAATCATTAACCATTGCATATTTAATCGTCACTATCCATTATCTAGTTTTCATAATCATATTTAACCATTATACATTTAGCCATTTCTCATTTTGTATTTTACAATCATTACCCATATCCAATATGAGCATAATCATCATCCATAAACTTTTTCACATTTAATAAAGATAATTCATCACTTCATACTAATAAAAAATAATAACAAATATATCTACAATCATAATAGAACACATATCTTTTAGACACATAGGACAACTAAGAGGGGGTGAATCAGTTGTACATCAAAACTTCAAACCCTCATTAACCTTCACAAACTTATTAAGCATTATCATGAATGTAAACAAGTAAAGCATCAACACATTCACAACCATACATAATAGAACACTATATTTCAATAAAAATGCCTAATTAAGGAAAAACCACAGTGAGGATTAACTCACATATATATGAAAACCATAACTTATTACAATGGGCTCATTGCCCAAGAGAAAAGAATGACTCACTACCAGGGGCTCACTACCTAGAGGGCTCACTATCTAAAATAAAAAGAGAATAGAAGAAACTATTACAAGGAGGTTCACTACCTAAGAGCAACAAGAGAATCCACTACAACCATTCACAACCTTTAGCTCACTACCTCCAACAACTTCAAGCACATTTAAATGTAGACACCTCTTGCTCACTGCATCTGATAGCCTTAGACATTCAAGCTTGCACTCAAATCTCAACACACTATCACATTCACATCATCCTTCACATCACATTCCATCACACAATCTCCAATAATTAACCTTGCTTATATATCCTTTGCGACTTCAAAGACCTTCTTCATGTCAACCTCAATGAAATGTATGCACCTCAAATGTGCAACCAACAAATAGGTCAGTACCAAACACATTTTTAGTAGAAAGAAGTGAAGGTAGACCACACCAAGGGTTAACCAGAACCCAAATCTATACTGACATGCAACACCGGGCTTCCACAAACAAAAAATCACCTTTGTAAATAGCACTAGCATGCTAGGTTGGCCAAAACTACACTAAAACTATCAACACAATCAATTTACACTTCTCTAGGTCTAGAAACATCTTACAAACCATGAGACAACATCACACAACATCCTAGAATATTCCAACATCAAATGACTATTCACAAAAAATAGTGCAACCACCTGAAACTCAGAATACTATTATCTTGTGCAACCAATCACATTGTCATAGACATACAACTCACAACCCAAGCTTGTGAAACAACTGAGCACCAAATAATCGAAGGGAAGATAGATACAAATAATATTAGTACATTCCCAAATCCTCAAGAGAAGAAACCTCAATGTGAAGAAATGCAAAGCAATTCCATTTCTCCCAAACAACCTTCTTCACAAGCTAAACACTGCCAAACACATCTTCCATTGTTGTACAATCCAAAACTTGAAACTTTGGGTATAACACCTTTAGAGACCATTGATCATTATATCCAAACCACACAAGAACATCTTCAACCATGAATAAATGTAGAGCACAATACAAAACACACCTTTGTCAACCATGTAGACTCTTTATTCAAATTTTCTCAAAAGCACTTGGAAACCAAGTGAGCCTATTGCCTCAACAACACCTGCTCAACACCACAACTCCTTCTCAACATGACTAAAATAGAGTGTAACATCATTATTTACAACACTTTCTCAACACCAATATTCACTCTCATCATAACCACACTAGAGGTTGACATTAATGATAATGCAGTGCAACAATCTTCAATAATATTATACACATTAGTCCATCACATCCTACATAAACATGTTAACATGAGATACATACAATACATATGCAATTCATCTACACGAAATTACCATAACATAAATATACATCTAGAAACCATACATGAACAAAATCACATAAATATTTGCATAATAAATCAAATCATCATCACATCACATAATAAAGTCCATATAACATACATCACCACTATAAAAATCATCATCTCATATAAATCAAAAATAATGCCATGATACAAATATATGAAATGCCTATACCATGTACATCCAAAAACTCAATACCCCTCTAGGTTATAATCCAAAATATTATACATCTTGCAAGCACCTATCTTGTGTTTTCCCCCTCTGACTGAGTCACCCCCATGTGTGGTGATGGTGGTAGAGGTGTGTTGGGAAAATGTGTATCAACCTTGCAAATACATAAGGTACTATTGATACATTAGTGAGGGGGGATGAAGGGGGTACCCCTTGTAGGGGTCTAAGTGAGCTCATCCCCCTAGATGAGGGGTCTAGGGGTCGCATGCCTCAGTGGGGGTTCAAAGGTAGTGCCCCTGAAAGCCACATTTTATGTATATTTTATTATTGTAAATCTGGATTGTTCATCATTAGGTCGCAAATCTGACAGTCGATATTTTGTTGGCTTGACTTTCCCTAGATGACAACCCTATTTTATGAGGGTGTTGTATTAAAACTATGTAGTGTGATGTATTTTGAGAGTTTGATAGTGGTTGTGTTGCCTTTGGATCTCTAGTTGGTGATACTCTTGTGAGAAGTTTGCTCTGCAAGTATATTGTAAACTTTGTGATTTCTAAGTAATAAATTGGGTGGATTTTGGAGTGGCGTTTTTCTCTCAAAAGGGTTTTCCCCACGTAAATCACAGTGTTATGGTATGCATGACATTTATGTTTATTTTTGTTAAGTTTATGTAAATGTTGAAAATATCTATAAATTTTTGCATTATCCTCCTCTTAAGGTTAGTGTAGGAAGTTGTTCTGCTACTTAGCTTCCTTACAAGGTGGACCACAAGGAGGAGGTGGCCCATACCTACTAATGACCCTAATTTGGTTGATGTCAATGTTGGAAATAGGATGCCATTTAATTGAAAATCCTATACATTAATTATTTCATGTATATCCTAGATTCTTGGAATGTGTTCAACAACACTAAGAATAGGATGATATTAATATTTGATGAAATAATCATGATTATTAACATTTGTAATTAATTCTAGATGTAAGGAGCATGTGAGGGCGTCCATAGTGAGTTCCTAAATAATAGGGGCACATGGGGGTACCCACAGGGTAAGGTGACACTCACCTTGTGTTTAGTTAACTATACAGAGTAACAGTTAACACTTCTGAATGCATGTAAAGATCCACAGGAATTAGGGTTTGATATTTCATGCTTGAGTTTGGATTCTGTTGATTCGAGATTAGTTCTGTTCAATTAGAGTTTAGAATCCCGGTTTAGTTTAGTTTAGTTTTAGTTTAGTTTAGTTTGGTGAGTTATGGTTAGTTGTCTTTAGTTAGTTTAGGTTGTATGTTAGTTAACTTCAATTAACTTGGAATGCATGGCTAATAACATTGAGTTGTATGACAAATAACAAGGACTACCTCCAGTTAACATGGGATGACCATTCTTGCATGAATTGTGTTGAATAAATGTTTCAGTTAACTAGAAATCACTTGGAGCCAACTTGGGAACCCAAGATGCTTTCTTTGATTTACCTCTCTTGCATGATAAGATATTTCTAAAGGCTCGGTTAAGTAGGATTAATTTTGGGCTCTATCTTTGAGGAGGAGCTTTGGAATTATCACCAAAGTGAAGGATGAGTTGTAGCTTCAGTTTGGGATGCCCAAATGTATGAAGCACATGTTGTAAGCTTTAGTCTTCATAGAATAACTCAACTTGAAGCAATATGGCGTACCTTTTCAAGGGTTTGAGCTTGTGCATTGTTATTATCACCAATTGGAGATTACAAGGTTACATGTTGTCTCTATATCTCATTAAAGTTGAAGAGTTTCCATAATTGTTATTTGTAGGTGTAAGAAGATTGGTAAAGACAAAAGAAACATTCTTAATCAAGAATTGGAGCTATTGTATTTCAGAGATTGAATAATAGAATAATTCTTGGTGGAGTTTTTTCTCGAAAGGGTTTCTCCACGTTATATCTTGTGTAATCTTTCTAATATCCTGTCTAATTCTTCTATCAACTTCTGTCTACATTCTACAACAGTAAAATGGATTAATCAAGATAATCACCCACAAAGAATATATGTAACAAAGAAAAATATTACTTAGATTAGCAATATTAATTTTTTACAAAGTATTAAGCTAAGAAAACACCTCATTTTTCAACATTTGGTATCAGAGATGAGGTTGGGTAGAGTATTGGGATGCCTTTCTCTTAAAGTTTGAAGGATTTATTGGCTTAGTGGGAGTTCTTATTATTTTAGTAAATTGCTGATTTTGGAATTAAGTTTTTTGTTAGAATGAATTGAAGGTTAGATATTGAAAGCTTCAATGGTTCTAACTATGAAATGTGGAAATTAAAAATGGAAGATCTTCTTGAAGAAAGAGATCAGGGGTTAGTGATTAATAATGAGACAAAGACACCTACAACTATGTCAAATGAAGATTGGGCTAAGTTAGATAAAAAGGCAAGAGGAACAATTAGATTGTGTCTTGCTGATGTTGTTCTTTTAAATGTTTCAGTAGAAACCAGTGCATATAAATTGTGGAAAAGAATAGGAGATATTTATCAAACAAAGAGTCTAACAAATAAGTTGTATTTGAAAGGGAAATTATATTCATTGAAAATGAAAGATGGTGATTCAGTAGCACAACATTTAAATTCTTTCAATTTAATTCTCAATCAGTTAGCATTTGTAGATGTAAAGCTTGAGGATGAAGATAAATGCATTTTATTGCTTTGCTCTTTACCAGATTCTTGGGAAAATCTAATAGTTGCAATTAGTGGTAATGGTGCAGATCCAAAGATGGACAACATCATTCCTACTCTCCTATCAGAGGAGATGAGGAGGAAATCTAAAACTAGCTCCCAAGATGCCTTGTTTGTAAGAGGTAGGCCTAAAGAGAAGGAATCTAAAGCAGAAAAGAAAGGAAATGGTAAGTCTAAAGGATGGTCAAAAATCCCTGGTAAGAGTAAAGTAAAGTGTTGGAATTGTGGAAAACCTGGACATATTAAAAAGGATTGTAAGAGCAAGAAGAAGAGTACTGATGCTTCTACAGAAAAATCTGATGATAGTAATGATGCATTAGTCATTTCTTCTAATACTGTTGTTGATAACTCTTGGCTTCTTGATTCAGGTTGCTCCTAGCATATGACTCCTAAAAAGGAGTGGTTCTCTAAGTATATTGCATATGATGGAGATGTCTTCTTTGGAGACAACAACACAACAAAAGTTGTTGGCAAAGGAGATGTAAAATTGTGTTTCAGTGATGGTAGTATTAAGACCCTTAATGATGTTTTACATATTCTAGGACTTGCTAGAAATCTACTTTTTGTATCTAAGTTTAATGATTCTAGAATGCATGTGACATTTGACAAAGGTGGTTGCAGATTGGTGAAAGGAAATATGGTGGTTTATAAAGGATCTTGGATTGGGCTTTGTTTAAGCTAAATACCTCCAATGTAAATATTCTATCAAATGTAACTGAAGTTGAAAATACATGTATGCTATGGCACCATAAATTGGGCCATATATAGGTGAAAAGTTCTTATGACCATTCTTAATAAAAATTTGGTTGATGGTATTCCTAATTATAATATTGGAAAAATGACTTTTGTGAGCATTGTGTGTTTGGAAAGCAATCTAGATCTAAATTTCCTAGTGGTACAAATAGAGCTAAAAGATTATTAGAGATTATTCACTCAGATGTAATGGGTCATGTGGATATTGACTCTATTGGAAAATCTAGATACTATGTCACATTTATTGATGATGTCTCAAGATACACTTGTATATATTTTATGCATAACAAATCTGATGTGTTTAATAAGTTTAAGGAATTTAAGGCTTTGGTTGAGAAACAATCAGATCATAAGATAAAAGTGTTGAGATCAAATAATGGTGGTGAGTATTGTTCTAAGGAATTTGATGATTATTGTAAGCATGCAGGAATAGTGAGACAAAAAACTACTCCATATACACCTCAACAAAATGGAGTAGTAGAAAGGATGAACCGAACCTTAATGGAAAGAGCTAGGAGTATGTTAAGTAGTGCTAAGCTTGAACGGTTCTTATGGGCTGAAGCAGTATGTACTTCTTGTTATTTAATCAATAGATCCCCTAGTTCATCTATTGAAGATAAAACTCCTTATGAGATGTGGTTAGGTAAGAAACCTAGTGTTGCACATTTAAGGATCTTTGGTTGTGAGGCTTTTGTTCACGTGCCTCAAGAAAAGCGATCTAAATTGGATCCTAAAGCACATAAATGCATATTCATAGGTTATGGTGAAAATGTAAAAGGTTACAAGCTTTGGAATCCAATAACAAGAAAAGTTTCTTTATCTAGAGATGTTATTTTCAGGGAATTTAGAGCTTATTCAGGAGAAGAACAACCAAAGGAAAAGGATACTTCTCGAACAGTGCATTTTGAGACAAATACTGAGAAGCAACAAGATGCACATGTTGAAGAACAAGTGGATGAATTGCAAGAAGAGAGTTCAGAGAGTTCTTCTGAAATAGAGGCTCAAGATGAGCATATTGAGGAACAAGAAGAAACTCCTTTGAGGAGATCCACAAGACAATGAAATCCTGTTGATAGGTATAGCCCACCTAATTTTCATTGTATTTTTGCTTTAATGAGTACTAATGATGAACCCAATTCTTATAGGGAAGCTTTGTCCTCAGATGAGAACAAGCTTTGGTCACAAGCTATGCATGAGGAAATGGAATCCTTGGATACTTGTGACACATGGGATCTTGAGAGTTTTCCCAAAGGAAGAAAGGCCATTGGTTGTAAATGGATCTTTAAAAAGAAGATTGGTGCAGATGGTAATCTAGAAAGGTACAAGGATAGATTAGTAGTCAAGGAGCTACTCGAGAGAAGGAAGTTAATTTAATGAAATCTTCTCTCACAAATTTGCTAGATGCTTCTATTAGATTATTTTTATCTATTGTTGTTTCTTATGATTTTGGAAATTGAGAAAAATGGATGTGAGAATTGTTTTTGCATGGGAATCTTGATAGAGATTTATGAAGCAACTTTGGTTTGTTGTAAAAGGAAACTAGAATTGGTTTGTAGGTTAAAGAGATCTTTATATGGATTGAAACAGTCACCCAGAATGTGGTACCAGAAGTTTGATGCTTTTGCATTAAAAATTAGTTATGTTAGGAGTGAGGAAGATCATTGTGTTTATATAAAAATTATTGATGATCAACTTTTAATTATTATCTTGTATGTTGATGACATGTTGTTTATTGGTAATAGCAAGGTAATGATCAAAGAATTGAAAGCACAACTCTCTAACACATTTGAGATGAAAGATCTAGGGGCTACAAAATATATCCTCGGTATGGAGATCAGTAGAGATAGAGGTAATAGAAAGCTTTGCTTAAGTTAGAGTAATTATGTTGATACTATTTTGAAAAGATTTAACATGCAGGACAGTAAACTGGTTAATATTCCTTTACCAGTTGGCATGAAGTTAAGTTTAGATATGAGTCCTAAATCTGATTTTGATTTTGAGGAAATGTCTAAAATTCCATATGCTAGTGCAATTGGTAGTTTAATGTATGCAATGGTTTGTATGAGACCAGATATAGCACAAGCAGTGGGAGTTCTTACTAGGTTTATGTCTAACCCTGGTAAAGAAAATTGGACTTATGTTAAGAGGGTGTTTAGATATTTGTGAGGAATTTCAAATTACTATTTAGTTTATCATGGTTCTAATAATATTGATATTCTGAATAGATCATTGGACATACATGGGTTTGTTGATTTAGATTGGGCAGGAGATCTGGATAGTTGGAGGTCGACAAGTGGTTATGTGTATACTTTGTTTGGAGCTGGGGTTAGTTGGATGAATAAGAGGCAGCCCACGGTTGCTTTGTCAAACACAGAAATAGAGTACATGGCTGCCACACATGCCTCTAAAGAGGAAGTTTGGTAACATAGACTTGGGTTAGGTATTGGTTTTAATTGCAAGCAAGTTAGGCTTGAATGTGATAGTCAGAGTGCTATTTGTTTAGCCAAAAATCCTATGTATCATGCTCATACTAAACATGTAGATGTTCAGTATCACTTTGTGTGAGAAATGGTTGAGAGTGGGAAAGTATTAATTGAAAAAGTTGACACTTTGATTAATGCTGCAAATTATCTTACAAAGCCAGTTCCTATAGATAAGTTCTCATGGTGTAGGAAGGCCATTGGCCTTGAGTCCTGTACTTGATTTAAATTTATTATTCCTTGTTTATAATAATTTCAATGTATAATGTTAAGAGGGAGAATGTTGGAAATAGGATGCCATGTAATTGCAAATCCTAAACATTAATTATTTCATGTATCTCCTAGATTCTTGGAATGTGTTCAACAACACTAAGAATAGGATGCGATTAATATTTGATGAAATAATCATGATTATTAACATTTTTAATTAATTCTAAATGTAAGAAGCATGTGAGGGCGTCCATAGTGAGTTCCTAAATAATAGGGGCACATGGGGGCACCCACATGGTAAGGTGACACTCACCTTGTGTTCAATTAACTATCTGAGAGTAGCAGTTAACACTTCTAAATGCATGTAAGATCCTAAGAGTTAGGGTTTGATGTTTGCATGCTTGAGATTCAGTTGATTCAATTCAATTGGTCCCAGTTGATTCGGTTGATTAAGTTGATTGGAAATTAGTTTAGTTTAGTTTAGTTATGGTTTAGTTGTCTTTAGTTAGTTTTAGTTGTATGCTAGTTAACTTCAATTAACTTGTAATGCATGGTTAATAACTTGAGTTGTATGATAGATAATAGGGACTATCTCCAGTTAGCAGGGGATGACCATTCTTGCATGAATGGTGTTGAGTAAATATTTTAGTTAACTAGATATCACTTGGAATAGCGGGCATAGGCTTAAATTTGATAGTCGACCTTGCCTGTCAACAAATTTTTTAATGACGGTTATCTATTCAAAGGTGCCCTTATAACATTATGATATAACTTAGTGTAAGTAAAATTATATATAAATCAAATATATATATCATTATAATTCTATATAAATTTTGACAGTCTATCCAAAATCTCTCCTTTCATCTCATACAATCTTCTTAAAATTTTGATTGTATTTTATGGAAAAAATCTCTAAATATGGTCATATGGCCATCAAATTTAAAAGCCTGTGGAGTACCAAGATGCTTTCTTGGATTTACCTCTCTTTCATGATAAGATATTTCTAAAGGCTTAGTTAAGTAGGATTACTTTTGGGCACCATCTTTGAGGAGGAGCTTTGGAATTATCACCAAAGTGAAGGATGAGTTGTAGCTTCAGTTTAGGATGCCCAAATGCATGAAGCACATGTTGTAAGCTTTAGTCTTCATAGAATAACTCAACTTGAAGCAATATGGCATACCTTTTCAAGGGCTTGAGCTTGTGCATTATTATTATCACCATTTGGAGATTACAAGGTTGCATATTGTCTCTATATCTCATTAAAGTTGAAGAGAGTTTTCATAATTATTATTTGCAAGTGTGAAGAAGATTGGTAAAGATAGAAGAAACATTCTCAAGCAAGAATTAGAGCTATTTTATTTTAGAGATTGAATAATAGAATAATTCTTGGTGGAGTTTTTTCCCGAAAGGGTTTCTCCACGGTATATCTTGTGTAATCTTTCTAATATCCTGTCTAGTTATTCTATCAACTTCTGTCTACATTCTACAATAGTAAAATGGATTAATCAAGATAATCACCCACAAAGAATATATGTAACAAAGAAAAATCTTACTTAGATCAGCAATATTAAAGTTTTATAGAGTATTAAGCTAAGAAAACACGTCATTTTTCAACAGTCGATCTGTGAGACTTGTTGCTCACCATAAAATTTGACTCTCTCTACTCGAGTGACACTTCCCACTCATAGAGTGTCTGATAGCGTTGCATCTATCATTTCACATAAACTAGATCAAAAATTATGTCCTACAATCCTTGACTAGCTATAGCCTATCAAGCAACATCCCGCTTCTGCCATAGCCTCATGATATCTCCATGTTCTTGGGCCACTATTCCCCATAGGTCATAAGAGAAAGGTGTACCCCTCCATCCCACCTCCAACATCATCTAATAATCCTTATAGATGGACCACCTTTGCGCATGCCATATTTCTCTCCCCCATCAGTTGAATTTGCTCCTGTCTGAGCTAATCTCTTTCTGCTATAACCAAGGCCAATTGCACCTATATATCACCCTCATCATTAGGGTGGTCCTCATCATCCACATCCTCCTCTGCTCCCCTCTCGTCTCCTCTACCTACCTTGAGGTCCCTCTAACCATTTCACTACAATCTAGGAGGAAAATTATTATGAGGAATAATGGTTATATGAAAATCCATGAAATATGATAAGGTAATGAAATTATTTAAAGGGTGGTAATATATAATTTTCCATGTACCTACTCATGAAGATAGTGATTAAGCAAGTTGAAGACAATTTTCTTAAAATATAGTTATCATATCCTATTCATCCCACACTTTTCATATGATAGATAGTCATAAAGGATAGTTAAAGAAAAGAGGTATAGTGATGAGGGGAATATTCAAAATTTCAAAAAGAGATCTTAATTTTCTTTATATGGTGGGGTGAGAGAGAAATAGATCTATTGATACTCATAGGGGGTTCTTGTATCATCATAGATTTAGAGGATAGTTCATAGTTTAAAAGAATATTTAAAAAGGTAAAATGACTTTCATAATACATAGTAAGATTAGCATGCACATAACGCCTAAACATAGACATAATAGATAATGTAGGAGATACAACAATTCATTTCATTGTAATGCAAGGGTAGACCTAAGTGTCATGACACAAAGTAAAATAAATATTTTATGTATAGTGGATAGTATACATAGAGGGGTATACAAGAGTCATAAAGAGAAAAGTTGACATTTAATAGGGTTGAGAGTCAAAATAAACTCTAGAAGGTAGGGTGACAGATCAGTCAAATATGACCTAAGGGATGCTTAAATATTCACATAATGGTTGAAGATCATAAGAAATAAAGGAATCAAAATATAGAGCATGGTATTCTCATGAAAAGAGAATGAAAAACATAGGTATATTCATATTTCATGATTGGAAAAGGATAGTTTTCATTGATGATAGTAGGTTAAAAAGTTTAAATGACAGTCTAGATAAGGAATGGAGGAATTATCTGAATAGATGCAAAGTTCTAACCATGCAACGAGAGAGAGGTGTTAATGATAGAGATAAATATAAGGCATATGAACTATCTCATGGACCCCATGATTACAATATATATGCATTATCTATCTTCCCAATGAGTGAATAGTGCCTTAGTGATGAATTTTTTTATTTTCTTTCAAACAATGCTAAAGGTCAACATCTACAGGGCATTGTTATAACTATAATTCATTTTTTGATTATGGATTATGGAATGAATGCATTTTAGTGTGATGTGGTTGGAAAAATTCTTATTTGATTGGTCTTAGTATGATTGTGGGCATGACTATCTTTTCTTCTATCTTGGACATCTAGTGGACAATCACAATGATGATCATCAAAATAAATGAGTTTTCAAAAGCACTTAAAAGGCTATTATGTGATTAGAAAATTATTGATGGTCCTTTCCAAAGCTTGAAAAAACCTAGTCTTATGCGTGAAAGTGGCATCTATGAATAAAAGAACATAATGCATCATATAGTCCATAAGGTGTGAATGGAAAAATCACAAGGTTTATTACAATGGAAAATGAATTGAATTATCTTGATTAAATCCTTGTTGCCTTCAAGGAAAAAGAGGATTGTGTATTATCAAGTGATAGGAAGTGATAACCATAAGGAGGGTTGAAGTGTGATAGTCAAGGCTATATTGTTATAAAAAAGCATACAAAGTAGAGAAGAATATATCTCCCTACCATTTATAATCCATAATACATGATTGCCTCATAGGTCGGTCCATAGTAATGCAATTAAGAGAATGTAGGGATAATAGAAAAACCATCAAATATCAGAGGATTGTCACCAAAAGGATGGCAATGCAAGAGGTCCTAATGAGTAATAAACATCACAATATGCTAACCATAAAGAAACATAGACGAAAATGTTAATAACATAAAGAAGGGGTGAGAAGGATCAACATAAAGAAGTTTTGAAACATGAAACA
>VDFB02136077.1:0-11769 GCA_007258455.2 Sequoia sempervirens
CAAAATGTAGAGACTCTCTCCCAAAAACATTATATTTCTTCCCAAACATTATCAATACTTCTCCTGAACATATAACTGCCCCAAAATGTTCTTAACTGCATAGGAAAGCAAGCTTCAGAAAACATAGACCCACTAAACTAGAACCTTGAGAAAACTATACCATTACGGACAATTGATGACACCCAACACAACTAGCCTTGTATAAGCTATACACATACCCATGTAGTAGAAATTTTAACTATAGAGATATACCATATGTATTATAACTATAAGTGCAAAAACAAAAGCACAAACCTAGGTGGACCGAGCTGAACCGAGAAACCCATTGGCCTGGGCAAAGCCCCTGAAATCTGGAACCCAACTATCACCAAAAGACTGTCGAAGCTTAAACACCCACTAAAGATAATCTGCTCTGACCACAGCCAATTGTTTATGTTCCACCAGCGCCATGCCCTTTAGGTTAGGTATGAATGGATAATACTTTATCACTTCCCTAGGCACATAAAATTGGGCAATGTTGCACGGCCGAGGAACACCCATACCAGGGGTTGCAACATACAAAACTTCATCCATACCATCTAGCAAGTCCGCGTGGAAGAGCCTTCACATCAACACCTCCACATCCTCTTTTTCCATTTGAATGTCTAGCAAGACTGCCAAGAATCTCGACGTAATGTTGGTGTCCACCCGAAAATATTCAGAGTTTTCCAGGAAACCCTTCACCATAATTGACTTGACTGCTACTAAGATGAGGGAGTCATATTTTTTAAGAATTCATTTGAGGCGTTGATCAGTCACGGCCCCAGGAAACACCATCTTCCTCACCACACTATCCAACTGTATTGGGGTATCAGTGTCTCAACGGACATACACATAACAAACTTGGAACATTCACCCATTGCTCACCACAAAAACTAAGAAAATAGCTATTGCATAAAATTTACCCAAATTAATTGGTGCTTAAAATGAATAAAGAACCACCTATATAATGAGATCACTTATCATGACGGGGTGCCTAGGAAATTTCTTGCTATAATTGCACTAAGTCGATGCATACACATGTCATGCATGAAACCAACTTGTGAATAATGTGTTACACCCAGCTCACACATGAAAATCTCAATGCTGAATCCCAAAGTTGGATTGAAAAGGCATTCCAAACTATTGAGTGGGGGCTTCGTATAATACCTTACACCCACATGATTAAGGCGACAAGACCACCGAGTTCATCAGAAACATAAGCCCATCTCACATACACATCACTGTTGAAGTGGCCTCCACGGGCATGCCATGTCATCCAACTTGTCCAAGTAAGCCAACCGGTAAAATTTAATCACCACCCATGAATTGCCCTGGTCTTTCCACAATAATTTATGTGGAGAGATGATTTCCCAACCACCCACACTTTTGAAGGTTGCTCTTAATAAGACTAACTTGTTTGTCATTAAAGTTATTTATTCTAGGTCTATTTGGATATCTCAATCTATAAGACTAAAGACAAGTCTAAGATAAAGCAATAGGGGGACATCTTAGAATGAATAAGAAGTGGTCTAGATAATATTCCAAATATTTTATCTTTGATTTGTTTAATTTCATCCTTATTATGCATAACTCAGTAATAGTTCTAATAATTATTAAGGAATTATATAGTTTAAATTTTATCAAGTAGCTATGAATGGAGTTGGCTACCAACCCCATAAACTAATGCAATGTTGATTCCTTCAAAGTGGATGGGACAAATATTATTTTTTTATTATCACTCCCATATTAATCGAGTCTAATATAGGAACTTGAATAAATGAATAAAAAATGGTCAATATCTTTAGAAGGTTTACACCTAAATCTAGGAAAGATGGAAGGAGAAACATTTTTCATAGGTGGATCATTTCATTTTGGTACTAGAAGAATAGGGTAGGAGAAGGTTTGATTATTGCTTCCTTCTTGGTCTTCCCCTATATTTATGCCTCTACGTGCAATGATACCTTAGATTTCCTCATTTAATTAATGTAATGGGCTATTGGGTGTCTCTAGCAGAGGTTTCCTTTCTACTTCTTACCTATCAATTCCTTCGTATCTTTCTTTAGTTACTTTGGATGGTGGGTTAGAAATAAGATGACCCAAGTTATCCCTAGGTCTACTCATGAACTACAAAGGATCCTACTATAATAAATATTCATATTGATATAAACACTTGAAAACTATAATTTTCCTTCCTCGACAATGGTTACAAAAATGATGAGGTCATTATAGTGTTTCCAAATGCTCATCATTTATTTACTATCAATTTGCACAGTTTCTAAGGCTATTTATGATAGGATTTTTGTTACTAATAAAAATATATTATGTTTCCTAAGGTCTTCACATATTTTGAATTGGAAATAGATACTAGTCTATGATTGGAAATACATATTGATCTAGGATAGTTCTAAATGTAAGCACACACATGTTTTTGGTTTATATAAAATTTCTTATATTATTTATGATAGAATAAAAATTATAAAAATGAAACTATTACATATCCACTTATACTACTTGAAATGAAAAATAGAAGATGATGTTGAAGGGAAGATACTTAAATTATTTTTTTATAATCTTACCACTTGAGGGTTTTCTTTAAAAAAGAAAAAAGAAAATGGATCAACTTATAATAATATGAAATATAATAAATAAGAAGATATTGGGGGATATTTCCTTCAGATGAGTGGGCTCGAAACCTCCTTAGATAGATCAACTTATTGCTCAAAAAGAACTATCAAGTCTATTATTTCTTCATTAACAAAGTGTGGTATTACATCTAACCTCTTATTACAACAAGAAAACAAAGTGTTAAATTGTGTCTAAATTGAGAGAAACTTGTCTGTGATTCTCCTAGATAGATATTTCTTACAACTTTCTCCCTTTTAAGAAGGAAGATCCTTCTCATCTTGGTTGATAGATCCAACTAAAAATTTGCATATTCTTTTGCTAGAGATGAGTTCTTGTTCTGTACTAAAGAATTCTTGGCAACCTCAAGGAACACTTGACATGCTTTAATTGGAAGACTCTAGGTCGATTGGAAGTCTTAGAGTCTCAATTATTCCTAGATTAAAAGGTTGATAATACATGTAACATGAACATTATTAGCTCAATGGATCAAATTTTATTGAGTATTTGCATGTGTGATTTAGAAATACATGAAAATTGACTTAAGACTCCTCAAATTTGATTGCCACAAGCCAAGGGATAAGTGATGTTTCCTTTATCTACTCCTCTAGAACTAGCTTTGTTTATTCTAGAGCCAATCACAAAATGCATAGTACTATTTCCTAAAACTATTACTGTCTTTGTAGCTCTACACATGTGGTTGCATTTAGGTCCTTCATTCATCATACATATAAGAATATATATGGAAAACAACGTCTATAAAATTATCTACACATGCAACCATGAAGGAGAAATAGGCAAGCAAACACATCTTATATTCTACTTCTAATAGCTTTAGAACTAATTAGTTGTATAATTTATCCACAAATACCAATTTATTAACATAAAACATGATAAATTTCCATTATCTCATCATGGTTACTATTATATTAGTGAATACATGATCATAGATGGGTACCTCACGAGGCTTTTTACGTGGACCCATATTTTCTAGATTATGCGGGATATTTGAAAACAATTCTAGTACAATTAATTTACAGGGGATGTTTGACTAAATTAATTGTTGATTATTTGGTAGAGATCATTACCAACATAGCTACCTACTACTATTTATCATCACTCATCTTATCATTCATAATACACTTTTCAACTAATTATTATGCGCATGAGGTATAAATTCATTATGCATATTGTCTATAAATTGAGTACAATTAGAAAGTAATTTATGTGCTCCAATTAAAGTATCCATGAGATATGTTTGTTTCTCTCTATGTTTTTTTCTTCTAAATATGTTTGGCAATTATAGAAGTTAAAAGGTGAAGACCTTTTATAAATGCTAGTGAATTATGTAATCAATTAAATTTTCACATAATATATTTAATATATATAAATATACTTATTTGATTGTACAATTGAATATCTCATGATTATACATTTAAATGTAAAGAAAGGGTAAAAAGAGAAAAAAATATAATTTTTAGTTGCATAATTAAACAAACTCTCTATATTACTTTTAAACACTTTGATGTTTACAATAAGAATTGTTAAAATTATATATATATTGATGAATAGGCATCTATATCTATATTATTAAAAGATAAAAATATACATATATTCACAAAAAAATGGTGGGTGGTTAGAAGACACACCCTGAGAGTCACATGGGTAGATCCTAGAAAGTCATAATGTCTTGGACCACACCCAAAAAGCATAAAACATTACAATAACAATAAAAAAATTCTAAGCGACTATAGTAGTGCCAACAGAGGGTGACAATTCCTTGTCATCTGGCTTGCTCCATACAACAGTGGGGTTCGTAGTGACGTCGGGAGGATCCCAACCATCATCATCTTTGTCTTTATGTTCACGGTGCAGAGAAATCGCTAGATCTAAATACAAAATCCATTTAGTAGTATCAACAAGCCAACCAAAATTGCCTCTAGGAGCATCACTAAGAAGGCCACGTAGAAGCACCATCGCCATCCCCCAATGCTCCTCCAAAAGGCCACCCTAGGTTAGCTTGAGGAGGAGGAGAAGGCGATTGCCTGTGAAGACATGAGCCACGACAAGGAGGAGCTTGAGAGTAGGGGTGAGCCTGAGAATCCCTTCCAAAACCACTTCTTTGTCGGCCCCATGAAGGCGATCGACTTCGAGAGGAGGTGGGAGAGGGAGGCACACGAGCCATGGTGTAGGGGGCATTCCCCCAATGGTCCAACAACTCCTGAGGTGAGCAACTTCAAGTGCAACTTTGTCGGTTTGCACTTGAATCTGCAAAAAAATATTAGAGCAGATAATGTCTTTAGAATAAAGAGAAACATATTTATCAATCTCGCTATGAAAAAAATGTAGGAGTTTCTAGCTTTCCAAATATTGAAGAGGATTTCCACACTAAAAGTGTGCCAAATCTGAATATACTTAACGGGGAGCCAAGGAGAGTCTCCCAACAAAACCATATGCCAGGAGAAAGGCTCCGACCGAAATGGCTGAAAGAAGTTATGGATCCAATTCCACAATTGTTGAGCTTTGGTGCAGAACCAAAAGAGGTGCCAAAAGATGTGGATCTATGAAATCTTTTTGTCTTATGAAAATTTTAAATAATAAATATCTTAGAAGCTCCTCGATTGAATCAAACCCTTCATACGAATGTTTAATAAATAAACTTTTCTTGTTATGAAAATAAGATCCTCCCTCCAAGATCATGTTTTGATTCTTCATTGTAATAAAAATCACAAAAATATATCCATTCACAGCTAAAATTATTTTCATATCTCCTCCTAAATTCTAGTCCCTTTGAGCCAAATTTTCTAGAAATAGAAAACAAATACGAATGCCTATAAACTTGCACATTAAAGTATACTCTTAGAGAAATGGAGGATATCATGTACAATAGCCTCCAAATTGATAACCAACAGCTCTTCTCAAGACAACTTTTTCATGCGAAGAAAACATGGACTTGTTCTCATTAACAATGACTTTAAAAGAAAGGTTAAGGGGGTCCCCTAGACCCCCCATCTACAACCATGCATGACACTTTCCTTACCATGGCCAAAAAGAAGGTAACTGGACCCACAAAAGAAAAAGGAGGAAATGAATAAAAAATGCGCCGAAAAGACCTCCCGTCACCAAAAGCATGATCTGCAGGAAGCGTAAGAGGGAAACACGATCATAACCGCGGCCTTCCCAATCTTGTTAAATTACATTTTTACAATAATAAAATAATTTCCATGACCTAAGTCACGAACTCAAACAAAAAAAATTAAAAATATTTCTACAAGGCATCGCATTCAACGGAGAACTATGGGAAATTAAAAATATTTCTACAGGCATCGCCTTCAACCGGGCACTACGGGGAATCAAATAAAGAAAAGATTTGACAGCGCACCGACACCACTCCGTTCTTTAGCGATTCATGCGCTCATTCTAATTAGTCTTGACCACCGAAGTTAAGTCTTCTAAACGTATATTGACTAGGTGAAGTCTTTTTGTGCCGGACGAGAGGACACGTTTTTGCCAAATATTCCGTTTTCCATAATTTGAAGTACGGTTGGTTTTTTTCGCGTTTCTGAAAAAATAAAGTTTAAAGTTCCTAAAACAAAAATCTTTGAGAAGGAGGTATTTTTCACAGCATGTCAAATTATGATATTGCTATCAGGATTCAATCATGTAGTTTTTACGAGTCAAACTCATTGACCCATGTTTCATGAGTAGTGATTCACAAGAACCAATCTCTCATGATAATGAATGATCCACTTAGCACTCATTGCATCTAGGTGATGCTCATAGAGGTGAAGCATTGGGCCTTCCTGGGAGGTCACCCATCCCAATACTGTTCCAGCTCAAGCGCACTTAACCAAAGAGTTTTTCCCCAAGGTTAAGCCCACTAAGCTTACAATCCCATTTGCGAAATCTTCAGCAAGTGTTGTGCCTTATGAACCATTCATTATAGAGCACCTTTAGCTCATCAATTGATAAGTAGGAGGTATTTTCCACAGCATATCAAATTATGATATTGCTACCAGGATTCAATTGTGTAGTTTTTAGAGTCAAACTCATTGACCCATGCTTACAAAAATCCTCGTCCGATTTTGGTAGGTTTATTTATTAATTTATTTTAAACTTCAATTTTAATATATTTTTACTACAAAATATCTAATAATTTTTTATTTTTACTTGAATTTGTGTTATTTTTTAAAATGTTTATTTTCAAGATTTCAATTATATTTTGTTAAGTTTTATTTTAAATTATAATTCAAGTTAAATATATTCATCATGAAAATAAAATTATTGTAGTAAAATCAATAAAATATTTTACTTACATCATATCAAATTTATTTTTTAATGTATAAATTAATTTTTTATTTGCATGATAATACAATAGAAAATTATCATTAATATTTTTATCAAAGTTAAATTATTCCTTCCATATCTACTTTACTCTCATAAATAAAATGTTATTATAAGAGAAAAAATTGATATTCATTGTCTTGAGAATAATTTAAAATACTATAAACTATTCTACTGTATCAAATTGTCACCTTTATATATTTTTCAATCTAGATTTAAATAAATGCTCCTAACATATTATGCAACTTTTGTATGATTAAATAATACTTGCGGCTTTTTAACACATCTTTATCAATGAAATTCATATATGAAAGCAACCATAATGGAATTTGGCTAATATTATTTTGTAACTAATTGAGTTTATAAAGAAAATATTTTTAATGTATAATTTTATTGATTTTCATCACATTGAAAGTAAAAATATGTAGAAAAAATCTCTCTTTGGAAAATGAGGAAACTGAAAGTTAATCCTCTTTTACTGCCAAATTGTAATATTGCAATCCAATTCTTAAACATGGAGAATCCACTATTCAATTCTTTATAATGAAGCTTGGTTTTCACAACTACATGATCCTAAGATATTGGTCATGTTTGGTGCACACACTAACCTTAAATCCTATTGTAATAGTATTTTAAGTTATATCATTAAATTAAGACCATTCCTAACCTAGTTTTGATAGAACTCCTCATCTTAGACTAGATCATACAAGAAACTAATTCTTATGCACTATTAAAATTCATGAAATTAATTTAAATAAAATTAAATTAAACTTATAAAAATAAAATACAAAATTTAAAATTTAAAATAATTTTTATTGAATTTTTAAAATAGAAAAAATTCAAAAAAATAAAAAAATATTTCACAATTTATAACAAAAACAAGTTAAAGTTGAAGTTTTCTTTAGAACAACCAAAAAAAAGAAGAGAGAGCTATGTTTTTAAGAGATTATTCATAGAAAATAGATGAAGAAGAATGAACTAATAAAAATTGAACTAAATTGAGTGAATTAATACATAGGCAGGTAGTTAATTCAATGAGTTGTAGTTATGATATGGTCACATTATCTATAGAATGGTTCATCATGAATGCTAGATAGATAATGTGTTGTTATAAATGTGAATACAAAATATTTTGTATTTTTTAAGTTAATTCTATTAATTGCTTAATTCAATCCATAAACTTAATGATCCGCGATAAAAAAAATATTAAATAATTTTTTTTTTTTGTTAGGTATTTTAATAATTAAATTTTTAATTAAATAAAACATGTATATATTTTAAATTTTTAATTATTAGTAGAAAAAAATGAACTAAAAGTAATGTATTATAATTATAAGTATATTCTATCTATAATTTAATATAACTAAATTGAATTGTCTAAATTTTTTAATATTGTATTGTTGTTATCCTAACCTAAATATACTTTAGAGGGTGTGTTGGACCTAAAATACACTTGTTGATAAAATTTTAAAGTTTTCATTGTGAAAGGGAAAGTGGCTTGATGGTGAAAAATATCACTAGCCATAAGAAGAATCTAAATTTTAATGTTAATAGATCCATTATTCTCATTAATCTATCATAATTTCTTACAAAAAAAAACTTTATTATTAAAATTAATATTTATGTAAAATTATCTAAAATAACTATTGTATGTCGATTATGATCAATAAATGCAATATTCAACAAATAAATCGACTTCATTAATTAACACTTTTTAACAGGGACGAAGTGTAAAATTGTTATTGACTATAAGATTGTTAAAGTTGTTGAAGAGTAGGAAGATGAAACATATTGTACATGAAACCTCTCTTCATAGTATACTATAATTGTATCATGATTGGCACAATAACATGAAATGGAAAATAAATAAAACTAGCAGTATGGACTCCAGTTCATGTTCCAGTTCGAGGAGACAACCTTTATGTATATGCATTCTCAAATGTATCTCTTATTGTAAATATTCTTCCCAATTGATCTCAGGGAAGCATAGGTGTAAACCTAGAAATGTTGTAATAGATAGTAATGAACTCTCTTGTAATAGAAAAAAAGTTAAAGAGTGGCCATTATTTTACATATGATAATTATTTGAAATGATCTTGAATTTTATTTATTTGATGACATGATATGTAAATGCTTAATGTAGAATCAAACACTGTGGTGGTTTAAAATGAACTTAACTTGTTTGAAAAATCATGGTATCTTTATAGTTAAAGAACTGATACTAGTTTTGTTTAATGAATATGTTAGTAGTGTAATCATGGAACCTTAAAGGACTTAGATTAGATTTCATGTTATCTTATGTTGTGCAATCTATCATGTATTTCATTTTAAAAAAATAAATCATTATTAAGTCATGTTTCGCTTTGTCCTTTGGGATTTAAATTGGTGAGGTGTTACATATTTTTGTTATTTTCTATGTATTTGATTGTATAATTAAATATCTCCTTGATTATACATTTAAATGAAAGAAAGGGTAAAAAGAGGAAAAATAATTTTTTTATTTGCATGATTAAACAAATTCCTCTATTACTTTTAAACACTTTGATTTTTACAATAGAATTATTGCAGGTATATATATTTTGATGAATAAGCATCTTTATCTAATTATTAAAATATAAAAAATACACATATTCAAGAAAAAGGGTGGGTGGTTAGAAGACACACCCCAAGAGTCACATGGGTAGAGCCCAGAAAGTCATAATGTCTTTGACCACACCTAGAAAGCATAAAACATTACAATAACAATAAAAATTTTGCTAAGCGACTATAGCAGTGCCAATAGAGGGTGGAAAGTCCTTATCATCTGGCTTTCCCCATACAACAGTGGGGTCTGTAGTGACGTCAGGAGGAGCCAACCATCATCATCTTTGTATTTATCTTCACGGTGTAGAGAAATTGCCAAATCCAAATATGAAAGCCATTTAGCAGTATCAGTAGGCCAACCAGAACCACCTCCAGGAGCATCACTAGAAGGCCACCCAGAAGCAACATCGCCATCCCCCAATGCTCCTCTATAAGGTCACCTCAGGTCGGCCCAAGGAGGAGGAGAGGGCGACCACCTACAAGGACGTGAGCCACAATGAGGAGCTTGAGAACAAGGGGAGCCTGAGAATCCTTCGCAAAATCACTTCTTTGTTGGCCCCATGAAGGTGATCGACCCTGGGAGGAGGTGGGAGAGGGAGGCACACGAGCCACGGTGTAGGGGGCATTCCCCCAATGGTCCAACAATTCTTGAGGCAAGCAACTTCAAATGCAACTTTTTTCAGTTTGCACTTGAATTTGCAAAAGAACATTAGAGAAAATAATAGCTTTAGAATAAAGAGAAACATATTTATCAATCTGGCTATGAGAAAAAATGTAGGAGTTTTTAGCTTTCCAAATATTGAAGAGGATTTCCACCCTAAAAGTGTGCCATATCTGAGTATACTTAGCGAGGAGCTTGGGAGATCTCCCAACAAAACCATATGTCAGGAGAAAGGCTCTGACCGAAATGGCCAAAAGAAGTTATGGATCCAATTCCACAATTGTTGAGCTTTGGTGCATAACCAAAAGAGATGCCAAAAGAGGTGGATCTATGATTTTTTTTGTTTTATGAAAATTTTAAATAATAGATATTTTAGAAGCTCCTCCATTGGATGAAACCTTGTTAGTTTTATGATTAGATTTAATGCATAGAAAATTAATTTAAAATCAGACACAATAACACAACAAATACCCTAGGAAAACCCTCTTCTTGAGGGAGAAAAACCTAGCAACAAATATATCTCTTATATATATGAGCAATGGCAACAAGTCTCTTTACAATGAGGCCACACAAAAGGCCAATAAACAACACCAGCAATGGTTGTAGCACAATCTAATAGTCTGCCCTTCAATCTGCACTTGAATAGATTCGCACTGAAACTTAGAAGAAATTCGCACTAAATAGAACAACCTGCTCTTTATAATTCACACTTGAGGGGAGAGAATGATCGAACTTGCTTGATACAAATGAGAGAAAGTGGCCTTCTATATATACATGTTACTTAGAGGGGTCACACCTTTCCAAGGACAAGGTCGACCATGATAAAAAAATAATTACAAATAATAAATAATAATTACAAAGGAGGTAGACCATCTTAGAGATATGTTGTCATTAAATAGTCACAAATAAATAGGGAAGTATGAAGCCTGAAGCTGCAATAACATCAACACTCCCTCTCAGCTAGGGAGGAATACTTCTTGTCGCAAAAGACACATCACCTCATCATGATTCCAACCACAATGGCTACAACCATATGTGGAAAAGAAATGATATCACCTCATCGTGATATCAACCATAATGGCTACAACCATGTATGGTATGTATAGTCACCTCAACATGAATTTCACCATGGCTCTCCCAGAGGGTGAAAACACAAGTACAAAAGGAATCATCAAGGGCTCTCTCACATGATGTTGTCATGGAGTCACACACATGACATTCACCATGGCTCTCCCAAAGGGTGGAATCAAGGGATTTCACCTCGAACTTCTCTGACAAAGAAGAACTCATTAATCAAGGGATTTCACCTCAAACTTCTCTCACACAGAAGAACTCATTATAGAGGATCACTGATACTGAGACTCCTTCTCAGTTAAGGCTGTATTCTCCACCATACCAAGCTTATCTCGAAAGTACACAAACTTTATCCTAGAGAGAGGCTTGGTGAGAATGTCTGTTGTCTGCTCATTAGTGTTGATATACCTCAACTGTATAGCTTTCCTCAATACCATATCTCTATTATAGTGGTATTTGATCTC
>VDFB02136078.1:0-17623 GCA_007258455.2 Sequoia sempervirens
GAGAAGTGAAAGGTGAATACCAGCGAGGAAGAGTTTGGAGGAGCCAAAACCAATAGCAATAGGAAAACTATGGATTTGCAAGGGGATTAAAAGGGGTGAGCCCCTATAGGAGGTCGTTTCCCTTCCAAAAGGACTACAATTAAGGAAGGGGAAAACAATATAAGTATATGAAAATATGAGTATTCTGTTTATATAGTGTCTATAAGTTGTACAGTGTCACTAAAACATTGAATGCAATTAATGAGATTTTGATTTGCCAATGAGGTTTAATAAAGTTATTTTTTAGAGTGGTTTATTCTCCACTCATAAATATTGTGTTGTGGCTCTTTTTGATTTGTAATATGTTTGTGTCTATGTCTGATCAATCATATTTGTTCAAACATTTTAGTTTTCATTTCATGGTGTTTTTTAACATTTGAATATCTATGATACTTGAAGTTTATATATATAAACTTGTGAGGATTAATCAAGTAAGATTTGATTTGTAATGACTAAATATATAACTAAATTAATGACTAAATACATGACTAAATTAATGATTAAATATGACTAAATTAATGGCTAAATATATGACTAAAGTAATGACTAAATATATGATTAAATAAATGACTACAATGATTAAATAAATGACTAGTTAACAACAATCAATGATTAAATTAATGACTAAATATATGACTAAATTAATGATTAAATATATGACTAAACAAATCACTACTGACTAAATAAATGAATAAATTAACGACTAAATCAATGACCAAATCAATGACTAAATAAATGACTAAAATAATTTAGTCATAAATTTGGCAGTGTTATAAATGACTACAAATAAACCACTAAAATAGTCACGTGACTAAAATTAATGACTAAATATATGACTAAATAAACGATCAAATCAATGACCAAATTAATGACTAAAATGATGACTAAATAAATGACTAAAATAGTTTAGTCATAAATTTGGTCGTGTTATAAATGACCAGCAATAAACTACTAATGGTCACGTGACCAAAATTAGTCATTTATATGCAATTTTTAGTAGTTTATTTAGTCATATATTGTTGTTTGTGTACTAGTGAAGAGAGCAGTAAACATTTGGAGCATAACACAATGAAGTTGAACCAAGAAGTTCCACAGAAGTAAGTGTTGGGACAACAGACACTAAGATTGAAAATAAAAAAGGAGCTAAGTTCCTTGGGACAATAGGGAGCCTTGATGAAAGTTCAGCTACAAGAGGTGTAGTGCCCCTCCATTCTCACTATGGATGTGCATGAAGTTTGGCTTTGAAACTTGGAGACGAAGGTAAAATAATAGGGACATTTAAAGGTATGTGCTAATAATGTTAAGCAATTGATGTTGTATATTATGAATTTATGGACATATTGATGTGATGAGAGGGTTTTGATTACCTTTGGGGTTTTCACTTGATTCTAAAATATTATTATTGTGTTGACATGTTATTATGATTTTGATTATGATTTTGTTTATTGTCATAAAGATTTGTACTGACTTTTGTTCAAAATTTGTGGTTGCAATATGGGACATGAGCTTTTGTTAGTGCTTTGGTGAGTATGATGTATATTGTCATGTTATTATTATTATGTAGAGATTTACTTGGATAGTTAAGTGATGCAGTAGTATGTTTGTTAGGATAAGTGGAAAGGGCGACATCATACCATTAGGCATATGAAAAACATATGAACATGAGATACGATTGCTAGAGTTTCTTTCCTAGTGCTTCGACTATTATGCACATGTGCTCTAATTTGTATGTTTGAGTGAATAGGTACTAGGCTATGTCTCCACCTGAATTAGCAGGTTTGAGTGTGCCTTTAATCCCAATGGTGGTTGAGGAGATAACATCTAGGCCCAAGTTATAACCTAACCCTGGCCATGGTACCCAATTAGGGACAATTGATTTAGTGTGTGACCACCCTTTTCAGGTTGTCATGAGACAATATCTAATCTTCTTTACCATATGTTTGGAGTGTTGCACTTATGTGAATGTTTCTTATGGGATATGTGGTTATTTGATTTTGTTGTCTAGTCTTGGTTTTAGATCCCAACTTGTTGGTGTTAAACCCTATGGTTAGATGGGTTGTTATGATTGTGATTAATGTTATTTATGTTTTGATGTGAATGTTTCTTTCATGTGGAGTCATTTCGTGGTTTATGTCTTACTCTGGTTTGTAGATTATTCAAGTGAAGATAAATATTTGATCAATATGTTAGTTGTTATTATAATTGTTATTAATGTGTTGAAGTGTGATCTAATATTATTCATAAGTGATATATTTATTTATGTTAATAAGTCATAATATTTTTATGCACATATTAATATGTTATTATTTTGGGGACTGATTATTTAATCTTTTTTATTGTTATTATCAAGTGTTTTGTTTATTGATTATTTAGTATTTGGTTATTATTTATTGAATAAAGTTTGTTTTAGTTTTGTTTGGATATAATTTTTGTCTTATTATTCTTTTGATTCATTTTATTAAAATAGTCACTTAATTTATGTTTTATGAAGTCTTTATATGGTTTTAATGGTTTAAAGTGATTTCTGGGTGATAGCCTTATGGGTTAGAGGTATTTTTATTTCATTAAATCTCATTTTTAAATTCCTAAACCTACTCTAATTACTTCATTTTGAAAAGTGACGAAAATTGAAGTTAAAAAGGAGCCAATGCATGGGCAAGAAAAAAAAGAGCCAATGCATGAGAAGTTATATTATTTATTTTTGGAGAGAGAGGGTTTTCTCTATTTTTGGGTGATTTGGTTCTGGAGTTCATTTTGGTTTTTGGATTCTTCATTTTCTGAGATTTTTTTTCATGCTTGCAAAGAGGAAGAAGCATGAGAAAGCTGTTGCAATTTGGGGGTTTTGAAAGTTAAAATTTTCGGAGCTCGACATCAAATTCCTATCATTGCCAAGCGTTGGATTTAGGTTGGATTTTGATATCTTTTGTTTAATTTTATTGGTGTGTATGAATAATTTTATTGATTTCTCCCTCTTTGATTTTTGAAAATAAATATTATATAGTTTTATTTTTGTGTGTGAATAAAACATTTATTTATTCCAGAATAAAAATCAATACATATTTGTTGTTTTTGTTGTTTACCAGAAAAATGGTCTGATTGCATTTCCCATAAATATATTTTTACGAACTAGTTTGGTGATATTTTTAAAGGGTTTTTTTTTATCTCGTTGTCGTTTAAATTCTGTCCAAAAATCTCAAAAACCCAGATTATAGTTTGTGAGATATGGTTGAAACACGGAGCTGCTGTCAAGTTGTTTTTCTATGACTGCAAATATTCTTATTTTTCCTTATAACCAGCCAATGAAAGATTGAGATTTTAGATTTATAGGGGTTTGAAAGGGCTTACATTAATTTTAAGATATTTTTAATATTTTATTTGGATAAGATCTAGTTATTGGGTTACTCATTTTGTCATTTGACTGTAATCGAGTATTGCCGAAAAGAGTGTTTTATGGGAGTCGTCTGTTGTTTTGCATTTTATAAATTTATGATTCTTTTTTTATCAATTTCTTCTGCATTGCTGAGTAGTCGACGACTAATCTGAAATAGGTATTTTACATATTTTGATTTTGAGTTGATATGACTATTTTATGGTTATTTTATGGTTGGCAAATTTGAATGTTGTCAAGTGGGAATTAATTCAGTTCTAAAAGTTGTATTAGAGGGTGTAACTCTATTCTTTAATTTGCATTATGTTGTACCATTCTGTTTGAATGTGTTTACTATTTTCATATTGGAAATCCCTTCATGTTTGTGAGATCTTGTGTTGAAATTTTTGTATGTATAAAAACCAATTACACCAAGGTTGTGCATTGTTAGTCTTGGTTATGAATTGTTAAGTTAAAGTTAGTTATCATGTTATAAGATTGTGAAAATAATGTAATATTTTTCATTGTGGTGTCATGGTATAATGCTAATATTTTGAGTTTTCTATCTGTTGTGTTATGTGATTGGGTCTTTAGAAGTACCTAAGGCCTTTGTGGAAGTCCTTGTAATTTTTGGTTGATTCTTGTTTTGGTAGTCTCAATAGAATGGTTAGTGTCAACCACTTGTTATTTCTTTTGTTTTCTTGTGTGTGGGGCCTAGTGTTATCTCCTAGCATGGAGGGAGTAGGCCTCAAGGTTCCACGTGGTAGGGTGGTATTTCTGAACCATCTATTGGGGTTTAGGTTGTACAAATCATGCGCAATATGGAGAATTTTTCCTTTCACTTCAATCTATGGTTAAATGTATGTGCAGGTGATATTTCCATGAAAATTGCATTCAATATGTATTATATATATATATATATATTCCTCTTAGATGAATATATCTTGTACATTGTAGCATTCTTGTAATAAAAATGTAAATAGATTGAAGTAGTCTTGAAGACATAATTATTGTTGTTTATTATGTAATGGAAATGTTAGTATAAGAATGTTGTATTTATGATACATATAAACTTAATGTAGTAGTAGATGTGATATGTTTCTTTGTACCTCTTTCATGGTGTTGATTAGAAATAGGTTCATATGAACATAGTGTTAAACAAGGTTAAATATAATTAAGTTATGTTGCCATATGTAATTTTTTGTATGAAATATAATTTACATTGAAAATATTAACTGCATGTGTTTTAGTGTATCAAATGTATTTATATAGGTTTAGTTAGTGTAGGTGTATTGTAGTAGCGACGTCAAGGGACCATGGTGGATAGGTCTATAAATGGGTTATGATTAATATTAGTTTTAGGTCATAATGTGATTATGATATGATGTTAATGTAATGATGTCATTCATATTAATTTGTTGAGTTGCATTAGTTAATGTCACTTTAGTTTCAAAAAATAATTATTGGCATGATCTTGTATATCTTTTGTGTTATCCACCAGGTCCTTTAGTGGGGTGTTACAAGAGGACTAGAGGACCTTTTATCCATAGGTGAAGAGAAATCCTCTACTTAGGAAGTAGAGCAGTTGGTAGTTAAAAGGCTATACATACAAGATGAATAAAAAAATTGTAACATTGTATGTTGGGACAACCAATATAAATGCCAAAGATTAGAGAGAAGAAGAGGTTGAAAGCCTTGGGGAAGCAGAAAATGATGATGAAATTATAAGTGAAATAAGAATAGAGGACCTTTCCTTCATAAATGAAAGTGATCAGGCATCTGAAAAAGAAGATCTAGAGGAATGGAAACAATTACAAGCTGAGGTTGTTCACTACCAAGCCTCCTCAACTAATGATGGAGATCTGGTGGTGGAATGATATAATGAATTTATTTCAAGAATCACAAGGGATTGTTTAGAGCTAAGATACCAATTGGATTGGAGGTGTTGTTGTTGCTATGATGGTGTAGGATCCATGATTCGGTGCATTCAAATTTTTCATGCAAGCTATGTCAAGAAGCCATAAAACAAGTTAGAGAATAAATGAAGCAACCAAATTCCCAACCTCTTGCAGTTGTTTCAAGGATTGAGCTAGAAGTCCAAGAGCCTAAATCAAGTGATAACTTAGTTGAGCGTAGCCCTCAAGAGGGTATTGAGACACCAACAAAAAAAGAACGATACAGTCGTAATTATCCGAATGATGAAGCAAATGAAATGGGGGAGTTGTCCATCAATCATCAAGAGTCCTCCCCTCTTGTAGAGAATCTATGTACATGATTGATGATCAATATCATGATGGATTCATAGAAGGAAATCACACACGGGATTCTAGTCCTCTTGGAGAGGTTTTGTCAATTAATGACTTCTTTCCATTGGGAGATATACTCTGGAGGTATGCCAATGCTGAAGAGGAATACATTTCAGAAGATGGCAGTGATGAAGACATATCACCCAAACATCCAGACATAAAAACATTAGAGCTCCCAAATTGGGGAAGGGACTTCACTTCCATCTATAGTGACGATGAACAAGAGTAAACAAGTAAACATCTTGATGAGCAACATGAACTGCAAGGAGAAGAAGACCAAGGCATAGATGTCTTGGAGGCTGCTCACATAGATGACATACCATTTCAACCACAAGGACAACTTGCAATTTAGGATACTTTCTTCTTTTCCCATTGTTGATCCTCCCACACACTCTAAGAATTGCATCCAGACAGATTTTTCCATGTCATATTTCTATGACATGGAACATCATAAAATTAGATTCAACACAAGGGAAGTGAGATGGAACAACATATTTCCTTTTGAAGACAACAATCAAGAAGAACTATGGACTACAGAGGACCAACATGATAGTGTCAATCTCTTTGAAGAACAACCAATGGAGCTTATGGGTCCCACTAGTAGCCTCGAAGAGGTATTTGTTGCCTCGTCCTCCCAACCTTATGCAAGCCTGAAACCAAGTACAAGGTTCCTTGTATTTGAAAAATTTTCCTTCACAATGTGTACTACCTAATCAATTTGATTGTGATCTACAAATTTTTTATGCAAGAGGGATGTTGCGCCATCCATTGCATCCACCTGATGCTACCTATAGAATGACCAATGATGTAGTGCTTTCTCTTGATCATTGAACATTGCCACCTTTGCATGGCGACATCCAGGTTCTATCTTTCCTTACTCCTATGAATACTCACAAATGCATTTTTCATTTAGATTATGGGAAAGAGGGGAGACAAACTTGTTTGTGGATCAACCATGGGTTGTATGAATTACGTTAGCTATTGATTATTCTTGTATCTATTATTGAATTTGAATGTTGCAATATTAAACTTCATTTTTCAGAATATAAGGATGAATCTGCATGGATTAGAACTATAACGATTACCCTTTTTCTTATTCATGCATTACAAAACCCAATGGGTGTAAATGTTAGTTTTCCTTGTCTAAACGTGTTCCTTTGTAAATAGCTTTGTACATACTTGCTTTCAATAGGTTAGATAGTTTGTTGTAGATTAGTTTTCTTTAGAGTAGTTTCCTTGTTTTTTTCTTTCGCTTTCCTATTTTGGTTATTTTAGGTTGTTGCTCTAGGTTATTTTGCTTTTGGTTTGTTTGCTTTTGTTTGCTTCCATTTGATTTCTATCTACTTCCACTTGCTTCTGCTTTCCTGTCGCTTTGCTTGGGGTTCCTTTTGTTTGTTGCCAGGAAAGTTTACATGCACAACAACCATTTAGTTTCTTGGGGGTTATTCTATATATTTCTTCAATAAACTTTAGTCAAGCTTCTAGAGTGGATGGTGAGGGTCTTCTATTAGTGTCAAATGACCTAGATATTTGATTCGAAGGGGATAATCAGTGGTTTGATATTTTCCTGATGTATTTTGAAATCTTATATCTCTTACACACTTTAAGAATCTGGAGGTTGTTGTGGGTCCTTTTGTGAAGTTTAGTTAAGTGAAAAATCTAAAATTCTACTTCAGCACCACTGTGATTCTCATCCCTAAGTGCGAGCTTCACTACTTGCAGGTTGAAATGAAAAGAAAGAATTGAAAAGAGAAAAATAAAAAGAAACAAAAAGAAAGAAAATTCAACTTTCAAGATGATTCAAATAACTCTACCAGGGATATGGATGCTCGACTGACAGTAGAGAAATGTTTGGGAGAATCACAATGAAAACCTTGTCAGGGCTATAGACATTTGACTGGTAGTGAGGCAATGTCTTGGATGCTTTTGGAGTTAGAATAAACTACGTAGCTTAACTTAACAGAGCTTAGGTTCCTGTAGTGGCTTAAGGATGGAAATTAATGCATCTGCACACATTTGGATTTTCAACATATAGAAGGATACACTAACTAGTGGTTTTCATCCTTTGGTCGAGAATCTGGGTTATTTTCCCTAGTGTGAAGGTCAGAACCAGAGATTCTAGGTTCGTGATTCTAGTTTTTCATTGAAATTCTCCAGAGCATTTCCCTAGTCGAGTCACCATTTGCTGTGCATATTTTTCACACACGCCCTACCAAACACATGGAGCCTCCTTTTTTGCTTTAGCCATGCTCCTGCTGACTTGATCCCTAAAAGCTTGCTTCACTTTTGCCTTCATTTTTTGACTTTGGGATCAAGTTTCCTATGGATTTGGGATGTTTCTATGATGCCAAGAAGTATACTGCCAAGGTTTTGTTGAGTTTCGAGAAGTTGCAAGAATTTCATTGCAGACTGCGATCCCTCTGTCATCATTCATAGGAATTTCTTTGTGTTTTTTTGTGTGCACATTTTTGTGTGTGCATTATCCTTTTTATGGCAACAAACCCTCTGGCTTCCCCCTTCCAAATCTTCGCATTTCCAAAAAATGGTGAAAACTTCAATTTTTCATCATCTAGGGCCCATAAAACAAGTGTCTTCACATTCCTAATGAGGTTCACATCAAATTTTCCACGTGTCTAGACATTGCAAAAATGTCACTGTGGAAGTTTGTTCGTGGAAGTCTGTTTGAGCAATGTCGTTGTAAAGGGCGACAGATCCTCTAGCTTCCGCATTCCATTTTTTTTGCATTTTTTAAAATGAGTCAAATCTTAAGGAAATATGTCTTGGAACTCTTTCTACCCCTTTTCCCATGTGCTAAAATTGAAAAATCTCAAATTTACTAAAGTTTGTAAAGTTGTGCTAATTTAATTGCGGGTCATCATCTCTCTGTTGCCATCCATGGAAATTTATTTGTGGGTCATCGTCCCTTTGTTGTCATCCATGGGAATTTCTTTAAGGGTCACCATCCATAGGAATTTCTTTATGGGTCATCGTCCCTCCATTGTCGTTCGTTGGTTTCCATGTGTTCAATGTCATTTGTAAAGCAGAAAACCCTCTGGCTTTTGCATTCCATATTTTTTCATTTTTCAGAAAGGGCCAAATCATTGAGGAATAGGCCTATGAACCCTTCTAATGCATCTTCCATGTGCTTAATTTGTAAAAACTCAAAATTTCAAAGAGTTGTGGCTTTGCAGAACTCCTTATGTGGGTGGTCGTCTCCTAAATGCCGTTACTTAATGACCAAGATTTAACACCTTTCCACCTCATAGTGCCCACATCCTTCAAACTTACAAGAGCATCAAAGCTTCATCTAACAACTTCAAGTGTCTCACAACCCATTTTCACCCTTGCTTAATCATTTAGGAGATTTTTACCTTTCATCGCCATCCCTGGTTTTCCTAAAGCAGCTAAGTCAAAATTTTATGTGAACTAATTCTTGTGGAAAACCACATGTAGGTGGGTGTTTCCTTATTTTCATTCCCTAACTTCCTTACACACCGCATCCTTCCACATGACAGGTTCTGCAAGGGGCTTTTCCCCTGCCCAAATTTGAAAGTTGTTGGCACACATTCCAAGTCATCAAGCTTGCTGTAGGTCCACCTAAGTGGACCACCACCTACGAAAACCATCCCTCCAAAACCATTCCTAATGGAAAACATACAATGGAAACCTAGTAGCTCCCTCTCACATCTCCTAAATTGGTCAAAATTTGGCATGTAGCCCTTAACGTTTGAGGCACCTATAGGTCCTATAGTGCGGACTTCCACCAATAGGTCATCATGCTCTAAATTTTTTTTCCTAACGAAGGAGACTCCAAAAATCCTTTGACCTTCCTACACCTGCATGTCTCAGACCCTCAAATGCATCAAGCTTAACCTAGTAATTTCAAGTGCCTTACAATTGATTTTTGCTAATGCCAGAGCACCTCACATGAAATTTGATTGCAAGTTCACCATGCCAAATTTTTTGGTGCAGGAGGCTGCCTACGGGTCTCAGTGGCCTCGGTGTCATCCTACTCCTAACTACTCTAAACGACTTCTGACCTAGGGGAATCTTGCACCCCTAAACCTGCATTTATGTTTATGGTCCAAATGAGCTCCAAATGTGGAACAATGATGAATATTATTATCTTTTAATGATGCATGGACAGATTTAACAATGAGTTAGTAGGATTTGACTAACATTTGCCTTGATTTACGTATGAAATCACTTACTACACCTCTTATGTGTAGGAGTCATGGAACAATGCTAAAGGCATATATTTTGCTACACTCGAAGGATGATTACAGCCACCAAAGGAGCCACTTATTTGAATATTGATGTCAAGGGGAGTTCTACCTAATTGAATAAGCCTACTTAAGAATCTATTTCAAGCAATGCCGAGTTGAGAAATGCTTTCAAACAAGGAATAGGAGGAAGCTATTTTATTTTCCACCAAATGATGATGATTATTAGGAGCTATCCACCAGGATCAGGAGTAACATTTCTTCTTCTCAATAATACAAATCACCAACAAGGCTTGCTTGATTAGTTGAAAGGATGCTGAAAACACATCAAACAAAGGGCAACTTTTATTAGCTTTCAGCTACCATGGAGAACGAAGCCACTACAAGAAAAAAACAACTACAATAACTAAAAGATAAAATAGGCTACAAGACAAAATAGAGAAGAGGACAAAATAACCTATTTTAAATTGTGAAATATTGGGGGTAGGTGAAACCCTAGATTGTATTGAATCTGGGCCACACATTGTAATTAAATCCTAGCCATTTATTTGGGCTTTGGAAAAATATAAATAGGGGCTCGCTCCTCATTTGTAAGTGTTGGTGAAATGGTGTAAAATTCATTTATCAACAATAGAAAGAAGCATTGCATGAATTTGGGTGCTTCTTTTGAGTATTTTCATTATGCATGCATCATTCAACTTCTATAATACATTTAGCTTGTATTTTCTTGAATGGCTTTGATAATTGTTGTTATTATGGTTTTTGATGGACTTCTAGCCCATACTTTTGGCACTTGTTGATGAAAAAACTTCTATGTAAAGTTAACATGGGCTTGTTTATATCATTGTTGCAACTCATTTCAATTGTATGTTCATGAATTGATTGTACAATCTAAAAATTTGGAGACCTTAGGAGATTGCATTAGTTTTGTGTAGTTGTAGATTCATATTGGTTAGGAAAAACTTAGTTTATGGTAGTTTGTCTACTATAGCATCCTCAATTGTTACTATTCATTCATAGATTAGATTTAGAACATAACTCTTAACCCTTTTCCTATTTTGCTATTTCTTTTAGCTCCTTGTTAGAGTAGGATTCCAAGCATTAAAATAAAGCTAAATTTGATGAACATGGTGAGTTTCAGCTTGCTGTTTCGAGTGACCAGCCACTATTCATTCACTTCCAACACCATGAAATTCCATTTGCAGACCCAACTTCCCATGCTTTGTAAACCATAAAATCCACCTTGTGATTACTAGCAATCACATGAACCAATTGAACTATTCCAATCATTGTCACAACCTAACACTCGAGAGACCTTAGTGTGGTGATCTAGAACTTGTTTGTAGATTTCTACCTTTCAAGAGAGGTAGTGCACTTGTGTGCTACTTGTGTTGAGAAGTGAAAAAACACCCATCAAGAGATCTTAGATCCCTA
This sequence comes from Sequoia sempervirens, assembly GCA_007258455.2. Lineage (NCBI taxonomy): Eukaryota > Viridiplantae > Streptophyta > Pinopsida > Cupressales > Cupressaceae > Sequoia > Sequoia sempervirens. The sequence continues at coordinate 11,370 of VDFB02136078.1, forward strand.
AATCTGGAATACATATCCAAAAACATTAAATTATGATTTTCCATTTATTAAATCTTGGGATTATCCTTATAAAAATGTATTTAACTAGGCTTGTGGATGCAAAATAAGACCAATTAAGGCATAAATAAGCCAATTTTTTATAGAGAGGACCCAAGAAAGTGTGAAAATGTAAAGGGATACATTTTTCTACACTACATTTAGCCCGTACTTTAGTGAGAGGATGACCTTGCATCAAACTCACACTAAAGTAGATAAATTTTCATCAAGAAGGGTCCAAGTGTACCAATGCTACTGAGATAGGATAATAATGATCAAGAGGGATGATTAAGCCACCAGGATTGAGATCTTATGGAGAACCAACATAGGTGCAAAAGAACACACATGTGAATGATGTATGAAGCAACAATAAGATACAAGCATACACTGATAAAGACATAAAGAAGAAAGAAAAGGAAAAAGAGGGTGGATCAAACCTCAATAGTCTTTCCAACATGATGTGGACCAAGTCTATGTTGTTTTTCCAAAAGAAAATGTTTACAAGTGGAACATGATGTCCACTATGCAAACAAAACACATGCTCACACATGCTAGTGGAATCTAGTATCCACTAGGTGAGCCCCCAGAGAGGTTAGACTCACACGCATGCAACCATTATGCACCCACATAAACAAGCAAGTCGCTATGGAAAATTCATGCCTATGGTTGGATCCCATATGTACTAACCATACCAAATCTATACCTCTTGATAAATTTGATACTTAGGCACCACACAACATGAGAAAAACAACGTATGATAGTACTCATGAACAAATAATATGGATCCACAGGAAAGTAGAGTGTGTTATGCAAGGTGGGCATGAAAAATAGTGTAAGGTATGTTCAAAGGTGTTTTTCTTAGTTTATGTAAGGTTTCAACCTATGGAACATCATGCCTAATGTCTCCAAGAGAGGACCAATCGAAGAATGAAGATTCACAACTTAGGGAATGCACTCTGCTTGGCATTACCACTAAGAGGAATATAACATGCCAAGAGAGATCATGCTCTTGAAGGAAATCATGCCCAATGTCATCATGAAGAGAAGGATGCATCACATGAATTAAGAATACCATACAATGAAACATGAGTTGTAATTGAAATGTGAAAGAATAATGACAATGTATGCCCCCACTTTAAAGAAATTTCTAAACACCATGTTGTGAGAAATTTATTTAAAGTAGAAGAAGACATGAGAGCTTATTCAGAAAGCCCTATGGTGAATGAAACTACTTCATGAATAAAGAATTTCCCTCAAAATGTAATGCTAAACATAGAAATAAAAAGTATGTCACATGTGAGCCAACTTAAGGCATGTCATCCACATCCCAAGCTTGCTCCTATATGTACATGGAAGGTGGTTAACTAGCCAAAAGAAAAAAATGACAAGTGACATACGAGGACAAGGCTACCTAACCCCTTGCCCCCACTTAGTGCAAGAAAAGGATGAGTTGAGATGGGTGATGATATGTTGCTCCTAGTAAGAAGAAAATAATTTGCAGTGAATGTTAAACATGTAATAGTGAGTGTGCTATGATCCTAGAACAATTACATGGCAAGGAGAAGCAACTAATGTTATTGATTATAGTGAGTGAACAATGTATCAATGTGATGCATAGCTAATGAGATATTGCCACATGTAATATCTATTAGTTCAAGATGCACCAAAGTTATAGTTGTCCTGGAGGAATTTTTTGTAAGAGTTTTGATATTAAGTGAAGGTCTTTTTGATGCTTTTATTTCTTTCAAAGGGAAATAACCAAGACCATTAAACATTCTTTAAGTGTTAGGTTCTATAGGGACATGGATACCTTGTTCTCTAGCACCACATCCTTTTCCACTATAACCAAGTTGTTTCATTAGTTCATAACCTCTTCAATAATGTATTTCCATTTCATTTGGATTCAATGGTTGATCATAATCAACTTTATCAAAGTTTGTTGTGTAATTTTCTTTTGCTTCTAAAGTGGTTGAAGTGGATTCTTTCAAAGATATTATTGCATTTTTTGTTGACATTATCATTGGTTCATTTATCTTTTCAGACTCTTTTGTTATGTTCTTATATTCACCCATGAATGTAGGTGTTACGTCTAAGGAGCACCAATCATCTTCCAATAACTATGTGACTTCTTCAATATGCTTTTCCTTGTATTTCTCTTGCACGGGTTCCACTTGTAGTGTTGGTGTCAATGTTTTCAATGAATTTTATTTATTTTTATCAATGTTGAAACAACTTTTTGGTTTAGGGTCATCCTCGATTGTATACACTTTGTTGTTGTAGAAATACTTCATGATATAATGAAGAGTTGAAGGCACTTCATGCATCTCATGAATCCATGGTCTTTCTAAAAGAAGATTGTATGAAATATCATGGGGCATAACATGGATAAGATTTTGTAATGTATCTTTTCCAACTATAATAGGCAAAGTGATCACACCAAGTGGTTATTTTCCTACATTGTCAAATCCTCGAATAAATAAGGAATCAAGTTTAATTCTTGATTTATACACACCAATCTCATCCAAAAGGGTTACACACCACACATTAAGGGTTGAGCCATTGTCAACAAGCATTTTTTTTATCTCTGTCCTATTGAAAATAGCTATTATCATGAAAGCTTCATTTTGTTTTTTCACTTCTAGCGAAGGTAACTCATCTTGATGGAAAGTAATTTCTAAGTTGACTAGAGTTAGAGCTTGAATTTGGGCTACCACATCATTTGATTTCACAGTAGGAGGGGTACAAACTTGTTGTAAGGCACTTTGAATCATGTTATGATAATGAGGGGAGGCTTGAATAAGGTCCCATAATGATATCTTAGTAGGGCTATTCTTAAGATTTTCAACAAGGTCATATTCCTTTCCACTTTGAAAAGTAAAACGAGGAGTAGTAGGAAAGATAGGTTGAGGCAATGGTAATGAAATGGAAGTGATTTGTTGTTTCCTATTATTCCTTGTCTTGTATGTGTGAGAAATTGTATTGTAACTCAGTTGCTGCTATAGACACTTGAATTTGACTACCCCCATATGGTCAAATTCATTCCCACATTCTCCTATTTTGCATCCTTAAACCATATTAATTAAATTTGGGTGAGATCCAGAAATGATCTAGAACATTGAATGTTGTTGGAAAGAAATCTGAAGGAAATGTCTATCAATTGAAGGGTGTTGATGGATGATGCTTTATGACTTAGACTAATGATAGTTGGCTATGGCATAGAAGAATCTATATCACATGAATTTTGATAACTTGGTGACGAATAGTATTGTTCATGCCATGAGAGATTTACCATGAATTATAAAGCCTATTAATTCTATTTGCAAGAATTGTGAGTTTGGAAAGCAAGAAATCATTACAGATCAAATGAAAAGTGTACTACTAGACTACTAAATTTAGTTCATACAAATCTCTGTGTTCTGACAAGAGTGAGAAGTCTATAGGGTGAAAGGCACTTTATGCTTTTAATTGATGATTATTTTAGATATACATGGGTTACATTTCTTAGAGAGAAATCAGATGCATTAGATAGATTCAAGACGTTCAAAGCTATGGTTGAAAATGAAGTGAATTTGAGGATAAAATGCTTAAGATCTGATAGAGGTGGAGAATTCACCTCACATGAGTTTAATATTTTTTGTGAAGTGTATGGAATAAAGAGATAGCTATTTTCTCTGAGGACTCAATAGAATGGAGTTGTTGAAAGGAAAAACAAGTTCAAGAGGCTGCTAGATCAATGATTATTGAGGCTAGTCTACCAAAAGTTTACTGGAAAGAAGCTATTCATACTATTTTTTATGTATTCAATCAAGTTCAAGAAAGAGAAAATAGTACAAAGACTCCCCATGAGATATGGTTTGGAAAAATTCCTACTGTTAAGTATTTCAAGGTATTCAAAAGAAAATGTTATATCAGAAGAGATGAAGAAAATTTAGGTAAGTTTGATGCAAGAACTAATGAAGAATTTTTTCTTAGATATTCTACTAATAGAAAGGCATACAAATGTTTTAATAAAAGACCGAGAAAGATTGTAGAAAGTGCAAATGTCAAGGTTGATGAGATAGTGAAGAATTCAATTGACATTGATGGATATGAATCTAATGAGCCTGATTGCATACGAATTGAAGAGATTATGGAAGAATAGGAAAAGGATGAGAAAGAATAGAAGAATGAACAAAATCAAAGAGAAGAAGATGTTCTGGTAATGTCACATAAGGCACTTAGATATATACATAAGAATCATTTATAAATTCAGATTATTGGAGATAAAACTAAAGGTGTATCAACTAGAAGCAGAGCTACTGCTAAAGTTAATATATGTTTACTTTTTGAGATTGAACTGAAGAATGTAAGTGAAGCATGTAAGTATGAGCATTGGATGGAAGCTATGAAAAATAACTTATGCAGATTGAGAAGAATCAATCTTGGGAATTAGTCCCAAGACCAACAAATAAAAAATTTATTGTATCAAAGTGGGTATTTAGAAATAAGTTGAATGAGAATGGAGAAGTGGTTAGAAACAAAGCAAGGATTGTGTGTAATGGTTACCCACAACTTGAAGGGATATATTTTTAGGAAACCTTTTCTCCGCTATCAAGAATGGAAGCTATAAGGATGTTCTTAGCATTTGTTGCTTATAAAGACTTTAAGGTTTATCAAATGGATGTCAAGTTAGCATTTTTGAATGTTGAGCTAGAAGAAGAGGTCTACATGGAACAAGGATAAGAATTTTAGTTGTTAGAGCAACCGGATATGGTGCAAAGATTGAAGAAATATTTATAAGGATTGAAGCAAGCTCCCAAAGCTTGGTATGCAAGATTGGACAGGTATTTGATTCAACAAGGCTTCAACAAAGGAACAACAGATAGTAATTTGTATTTTAAGATTTAAAATGAAAAATTATTGATTGTGGAACCATATATGTTGATGATATTACCTTTGTAGGAAATGAAAATATGTGCAAGATGTTTGTGGAAGAGATGCAAAAAGAATTTGAAATTTCTATGTTTGGAGAGATGAATTTATTTCTTGGGCTAAAAATAAATCAAAATAAAGAAATGAATTTTTATTTCATAGTCTAAGTATGCGAGAGAGATGTTGAAGAAGTTTGGGATGGATGGTCCCAAACTAGTATGTACTCCTATGGTGATTGGTTGCAAACTGAGTAAAGATGATGATTCAGCTAAGGCTCATTCGACCAAGTATAGATCTACGATTGGTGGACTACTATACTTGATTGCTACTAGACCAAATATCATGCATACAATCTATCTTGTGGCTAGATTTCAAGAAGATCCTAAGGAAACACATGTTGTTGATATTAAATGAATATGGGTAAGTGCACTAAGATGGTTCCCAAAAAAGGGGCTTAAGTGGCCACTTTTTTTCTGAAATCAGGAAATACTGACCTTGGACGTGAAATTGAGGATAGCTACACTCAAATTTTTTTGATGGAACAAAAACAAGGACCACAGTGCTCCGAGTCTACTTTCTAAACTACTAATTTATTTTGAAAATGGCTGAGATTAAGGGGTTCAAAAGAGGGACACACACAAATTGCTGTTGTTTCTATCAGAAAAACATAACATAGCAACTCTTGTGTGACCTGAGCACGGTGGAATTTTCTTAGTATTTTTAAAATTGCTCCGGTCAAAAGTTAGATAATAGTATGTAGTAAGGACTGGATATTTTCTGATAATTTTTTAATGAATATTTGATTTTTTATTAATTTTCTAAGTGGGCACTTCCTAAAAAGCAGAATTTTGGCCGTGCTCCCCCTCAAATTTTTGAAACTAAAGATTTCTCTAAAATTTTATTTTTTTAAATTGTAGAATGGAGTCTAGTTTCTAAAAATATAATTTATTTCAAATTTCGATGAACGGTTAATTTATAGCGAAAAAAATACCAAACACTTCTTTTTGAAGAAAAATGGACATACAATCAAAAGAAATTATGGATGAAAAGTTTAACATTGTTAGAAAGTGAAAAAAATTACATCATTGGAAAGCTAATAAAGAACCTAACATTACCCATGTCTTCGATTTTCTTGATATTGAACCAGATGCAATCTTGATGGTGAGCATGAACCCGATTATGTGAAAATTTGTTGAATTTGGAAAAAAACACATCTCTGGTCTTTGGGAATGCCCTCAAAGCCTTTGGGTTGGTATTCCAAGGCAAATACCAAAGCTAAGGCTCAGGGATTTCCAATGCAAGATATA
>VDFB02136080.1:0-32842 GCA_007258455.2 Sequoia sempervirens
AGTTTGTCAAAGTCTGCCATGTTAAAGGAGTTTGTCAAACAAGCCTCCAAGTCCGCCCTAGCATTTGGAATGAAAGTCAAGAAGTTCGCCATAAGAAGATGAGCAACATGGAGAGAAATTCTTGAAGTCCGCCATAAGGATAGCACAAAACAAGCAAAGTCCGACTTAGACACCAAGGGAAAATGGCAAAGACAAGTGAAAGTCCGACTTTGCCCAAGCAAGGCATGTCCAAGGCGAAGTAAAGTCCGACCTAGGCCTATTGAAGAAAATGTTTTGAGCATTATGAAGTCCGACTTTGATTGAATAAAAATGTCTAAGACTGCAGCAAGTCCGCAAATGAAGATGTCAAGAGACAAGTAAAGTCCGCCCAAGGAGAGGATGAGAAAATTGGCTAAAATTCAGAAAATTGACTAAGTGTTGGAAAGAAAACAGGGAAAATGAAGAGGAATAAAGAAGAAAAGTAAAGAGGAAATGAATAAAATCCTTAGCACAAGCCAAATTCAGAGTTGAAGGCAAATCCACAGGCAAAGTTCATTCGAGCATGAAGATGGCCAAAATCTTGGCTAAGTGTTGAATGATCCACATGAAGGTGTTACAAAATGAACTTGAATAGCCAAAATTTGGCTAAGTATGGGAAATATTTCACAGAGAAAATTCCAATTTCCCCCATTGTGGCGAAAGCACAAAGGCATTCTTCTCCAAATTCAAGGCACTTGAAAGAATATTCGGACATCTTGAAGGGATTTTCATCTACAATCCCAGACCTGTTGAAGCAATCAGGGCAACTTCTTGAGGGATTTCATCCCCTGAAGAATTAAAAACAAGCTCCCAATCAGAATCAGATGGTGACAAGAAGAGTGTTCCAAACAAATTTCCATACTTAGACAATTTCTTGACACAAATTGGATAATTCAGAGAGGAAATCCAAAGGAATAACACCAATCCAATTCAAGCTAGAAAGGAACAAAGCTAGGAAGGAACAAGCGCAAAGGACAAAGTAGCAAGGAAAATATTCTAAGGCAAGCACGTAGAAGAAAAACAAAGTGACCAAGGAAGACATCAAGCATGCTGAGGTGGCGCCTCGTCATCTTCCAACCAATCAAATTGTTCCAAATCAACATGCAACAACTTTCTATTTTATTGTTGGTTTATATTTAGCAGAAAGACAAGTGTCCCCAAATGAAATTTTCTTATTGGTCGAGAATGGAGTTAGTTGTGACCAACCCTAATTGGGGTTTTATTTTAATCTCGACTGTTGATTCAAAATCAATCTTGGCCATTGAATTGTAATTCGGGAGCCTATAAATTGAGCTCGCCCCTCATTTGTAAAGTGTGGAGACAGTGTATGAAATTGTTGCATTATGCTATTTCCGATAATAAAAGCTCTTATGCATGATTTGCTTTGAATCACTTTTATTGTCAAGTAGTGTGCAAGGTTGCATAACTTCTTCAACCATAGATTAGAATTAGATTACAATTAAAATAGAGTTTGCTTTGAATGTTTGTTAGGTGAATTCAAGATTTGATCGTATAGGTTAATGGTGAAATTGTTCATACTTTCTTCGGATGAATGATTTTCATTCGATGCGTAAAGTTAGCATGAGCTTGTGATTGTGGATGCGTAACTTCGGTCTTATTCGAGGCATGAAAATTATAATCACACCCTTTGAAGATTGCACCCACTTTGTGTAGTTGTCCCAGGGAGGTGAAATAAAGCGTGGTTACTCGTTTCACTTGATCTTTGCTGTCTCTTGAATTCCTAGGCGTAGATTAGATCCTCTAAACCCTTATCCTTTTTACACCCTTTTTTTTGATATCCAAATTGAAAGTCTAAACCGAAGAAGCCTTTAATGATAAATCCGTCTAAGTCCCAAACTTGTAAGGAATTCTTAAACGTAAGTCCCTTTGTGTATTACCAGCATATCACAACACCCATTGAGCTTATCCACATGTCATGACTTGACGAAAGAAACCTTGGAATCGCCATATGATCTTCTCGCAATCTTAGCATATGCGGTGGTTTTTCAAGAGAGGATAGAGTGTCTTTGGACATTTTATTCTGTGTGTTCGGTGGATGATAAAACGTACACCAACAAGACCCTAATGGGGTTGAGGGGCACACCCCTTGTGGGGGTTTGGGGCAATGCCCGTAATGGGGTCAAGGGGTAGCACCCCTCGTGGGATCCAAATTAAGGCCTTTGAAACCATACAAGCCTTCATAACCAGTGTTCCACGGGGACGTGTCCCCCCTAAAAACCAAGCGTTTTTGAGATTGGGATGTTGTTGAGACGTGGGGACGCTTGGGAAACGTCCCCTCATTGTCCCCAAGTTTCCTCCGCTGTTTCCTAGATGTTTCCTTAAAAGGGGGACGTTTCTTCTTGGGAAGCTCCAAAAGGGGAGTTTGGGACGTTCCCAAGACTCCCAAATGTCCCTTGACACCTTAGGAAACTCGCAGAAGACACTTGTGGTACAACGTTTATTTTGATGATTATTTTTTTTTTAAAAGGAAAAAGGTCACTTCAAAGGGTTAACCCTAACCCTAAGTCGACCCCAACCCCCAATGCCTCTCAAAAAAGTTACAAGAGAGACATATTGTCTCAATCTTATTCATAAATTCATTGCTACAGTCTGAACTTGAAGAGGAAGAGTGAAGTGAAAGTCTAAGTTTGAGGCTTTAAGCTGCAACTTGCAAGGAGACTTATGAAGTTAGGAGCAAGCTTAGGAGAGTGTAAATGTAATCTAATCTTATCAGATTTAATCCTAAATGTACCTATGAAATTTTAAGCTTGAAATTCTGTTCTTACTTCTAAGACAGATTTAATTCTTTTGTGTCAAAATGTGCTGATTGCAGAACATTTATTGATTTCTATGTTTTGCAAGTAATGAAAGAAGTCCCATATATATGATGGAGACTTGCCTCAAGGAGAGACGCGTCTCATGAGAGGACGTGTCTCCACAAAGTGAAGACACGTCCACTCATGGGACGTGTCCCTTGAGCGCGTGGGCTTCTTAACCAACTAAAGCCATTCGGAGTTAACAAAACTAATATGAGTGTTATTCAACAATCATCAATATGAATTCGATTTATCCAATTTCGAATTTTGATCATCTTCAGAAATTCGAATAACTAATTTGATGGATTTATATTTTAAGAACAGTTAGGTTAAATATAAATGATGATGATGCATGAATGCAATCATCATTTATATCTGACCGAAGCTATCTTAAATCAATAGAGAGCAAGCCAAAAGGAGCTTTTTCATTCTTGCAAGGGGAAGAGGGCAGCATGTGGGGTCCAGCAGTTCCAGTGATGAGGAGATTGACATGGAGCTTGGGGATGATTAGAGGCATCAAGCCATTAACCATTGACTCATGAGTCACGAGTCATTAGCATTAGTAGTATTACTATACTATTTTGTTTTTAAAGTTTGAACTTTGAACATGGTTGATTGTAATTATGAATCATGATTTATGAAATTTTGAACTTCTAGTTCTCGTTCCAATGTCTATATTTTGATTTTCAGTGTTAGCTATTAAAATTAAATTTTAAAATTTAAAAACTACTACTAGCTTAATGCAATCATTGCAATGTGTTGAAACTTTACTTATTCGTTAGGCTTCTATAGTTATACATCTTTTTATAACTAATTTTTCAAGTACTATATGTATTTTAGCACCGCTCCGCAACCGTTGTCCCACCGCTGTCCCCCTAACGTCCCCAAACTTAGGCCCCCTGTCACCGAAACCTGTACCCCCATCCCCCCATCTCCGCGTCAGGAAACTTAGTGGAACATAGTTCATAACACACACCATTTTCACAATTTTATCACTTAAGGGTGAAATTAGGTATGCAAACACTATTTTGTTCGTAAAAATGTTTTAGAAAAATAACTTTTTTTTGTTTTTATTTTGGGCAACCTTTGGGTCCCATTGGGTTTGCTTGAGTTGAGCCCATGTTCACCCAAGGTCCCTCCAAGAGGGACCTTGGGTGAACCTAGCAGGAACAAGCACAGAACCCGGACTTGAACTAAACCCATACAAGTACGGGGAGTTTCTAGAGGGACCCGATAACAAATATTGGAGGCCTTCATTGCTATTTGAGCTGGACATTGATGAAGCATGCACACATGTTCATTACCTTGAAGTTGAGAGCCCTCCATCTTCAAAGGCTCGTATTACTCTCTAAATTAGTGGCCACTGGTTAAGCATGTGCACATGCTTACCACCTTGAAGTAGATAGTACCCATCCTCCCCAAAGACAAAAGGGGTGTAATAACCAACCCCCAATTTTTGGAGAAAACTTCACTACTGCTGTTATGATTTTCTGCATATGTTTGCCCTTTGCTTCTCATGAGTTTGTCATTGTTTCAACATGCAAAGATTTCTGTTTCTTTCCAGCTGCTGGTAAGAAGCATGTCAGCAACAAAGATAAACCCCTTTTTAATGTTAGTGTTTGGTAGCTTCGGGAGATATTTTCCCTTTAATAAAATGATTTCCAAGGCAGGTCGTCCTTGATGCACAAATAATATTTTATGTTTTGTATTCTCTAAGGGGGCCGACCTAGTGAAGAGGTCACCTATCCTTGTATATAAGTAAGGTGAAGATCTTTCATTTAATCATCAACTTATCATTCTTCTCTTCTGCAATTCGTACCTCTAGCAACAGTTCATTCCTAGCAGCAGCAAATCCAATTTCTGTAAGAAGTGATATCATCTACAACACTTGAGGTTCGCTTCAAGGAGAAGTGACATTTTTCATTGTATCAAATTCGGCCTTGTGTAAGGCCTGACTTGTAAGCAGATTTCTGCACTTTTATTCTAATATATGAGAGATATATTTTTGCTAGGTTTTTCTCCCTTGAGTAGGAGGGTTTTCCTAGGGTAAACCGTTGTGTTCATTGTCTATGTGTTGCATTTTTCTGCTTATTACATTTCTGATCCTAAAACTAACATGGTATCAGAGCGGGTTTAGAAAAGATCTAATCAGATTTGTCTAAAGCATTTGAAATATGCCAACCAATTTTTTTCCCAATTTTACACAACACAAACAAGCACTACGCCAATAGATTAGCGTTAGCCTCCAAAATGATATTCAATTTAAATGCACTCAACGCCAAGAATGTTCACCAAGATCCTTTGGAAGGTGAGGTGATAGCATATGGTGGAGGAAACTGAACAAGAACTGGAAAGCAAATTACAACTGAAAGTAAGTAGGCGGTGAACCAGCCATGAAAGATTTCCTTGCTACCACTTATTCAGTGGGGGGAAAGATTACAAAGCAAAACTAATTCATCCGCTACGGTGGGCATCCACTCGTGAGTGGGAATTTGCCACTTTTTAGTGGGTACCAAAATGAGAGATTATTAAGTTCTTTCTCCACACTGGCGGTAAACCATCCAGGGGTTACAAATATGAGAAATTAAGCATGAATAAATGCAGCAAAGAAATGACTGGAACAGTACTTCTGTTTACAGTCTTACAATATAATTAATAGTTGCAAATTACAAGAGATTTACAATAACTTTAAAGCACAATGAAAATAGATGATCTCCCACACAAGAATCTCTCAATTATTGAAGTTATGAACTGAAATCAAAGACTGAAATAAATCTGATATAAAATCTGCAAACTGAGTTTTCAGAACCAGCAATCAACAACACACCACAAATGAACGAATTTCTTACCACACTTTAAAAACTCAAACCAAACTGAAAGGTCTTCACTTCAAGATCTAGGCGACCATGAAACTATCACTTTCCAAGCTTCAAACTCAACAAAGCACCCAACACGGATTCCAAGGCAATAAATGAATGGTACGGCCCTAGGAGAGGGTCAACCTCACTTTAAAATTCATCCACTTCATTATAAATTCTGATCTTGCACAAAAAGGGACGCCTCAAGCATACAAACTGAAATAACCAATACCCATGTGTAAATAAAAATCACCCTTGAAGCTGTATTCAAATTCTCCTGTCAACCATGAATGAACCAGCAACACTAAATTGTGAAAATCTCCAAAAATTCATCAACAATGAAACTCAATCTGTTTGTTTGAATGAGAAGCAGCCATAAAGCCAACTAGGTGTTATCTTTCAAACACGAAATTGGATCAATGCTAGGAGGTAAGCATTCCTCGAAGCCAAATTCATGAAGTCATTTCGACAGCATAACATTAGCATAAAATGATGGATACCAAATGCTGGAGCAAACCTTGCTTATATAGAAAATTGGAGGTGACTTTACATCTTCTCGAAACTTCCCCCCAAAAAGGGACGCCCATTCACATTTCCAATATATTTTAATTTTTAAAAACACTTTATTCCCTCTCAAAATGGTGTCCAACTTCAAGGCATTAAATACATTAGAAAATATTAAATATTCTTTTCATGTGGCATCTCCCTTCATGTCCACCTTTTTAAAACAACTTTAAGATAATGCATTAGGCCAAGGGGTCAACTTAAAAATATAGCATTAAATGCCTTGAGATAAATAATTTCTCCAAATATTGCTCTTTTAAAGCCAAAACCAGAATAACTCAACTGCTTCAACAAAAAGAGAACTCAATGAAATGCTACCGACTGGACCATTGGCAAATTTAGAACTTACTAAAAATAGTAAATTTAGAGAAATGCCACAAACCTCCAAACAAAGGAAACCAGTTTCACAGGCAGGAGTGGTCTTGAGGAGCACCCATAGGTTGCCATAGATTGTTTAGAAAGTCTGTCTAGGACAACTTTGTTTAGAACAATTAAGAAATTAAATGTAGTTCATTTGTATGTGAGTGAGCCTTAGTGGCATTCTTGTTGGTTTTGATCAGATGAAGGTCATGTTGACCATAGAATAAGTGTCATTAGGTTATAGCTCAAAATGAGGTCTTGGATTTTTAGGAATTAGTATTTGAAAATGTTGCTAAATTGGAGATACAAGCGACCAAGAAGAGGATAAATGAATTGGAGACCCTATTTATGGCATGACCTCGACATTGGAGTGGGGTTGGAAGCATTTGTTATGTTTTGAAGTTTTGTGAATTCAAGAAAATAGTTGTGATTGAGTGTGAATTTTCTATTTTTTGCTTTGAAGTGTGCTTTAATGAATTGATCATGGCACTGTAGTTTATATAGGATGTAGAGTAGTTATTCTTCAAGCTTTGTGTGGCATTTAGATAGTTTTCTAATTCAATTTCAAGCATTGTTTGTAAATAGTTTTGATTTCATACTGTTGCTGGTCTGAACCAGGCAGTTTTGTGGAAATGGAGTGTTAGTTCACTTTCCCACCATACAAATTGTACGGCCCTTTGGGAACAGTGACTAGACTCCATGTATGTACATATGGTAGGGTTTAGGGCTTTGAAAACACAAGAGCTACTGTGGAAGTCTTGCCCTAGGCGAGCCAGGAAGAGTCCGGCTAGGGAAGACCTTAGTGCAGAGCACTTGATTTGCAGGGGTGTCAACTTTTTGACAAATTACTGCTTGGAGAAGATAGATAAGTGTCTTTCCAGACATAGCATGGAGGAGGAAGCTCCATCAATCCATTTGGTGTGAGAAATACTTAACAGTTTGAGAGAAGCCAGGAAAGGGCTTAAAAGACCTAGTTTTGCTCATTTTCAGGTTAGGGCGTTGTACGGCTAGCTGAGACCCAAGACCCCAAAAATCATTGAGAGGTGGGCATATGAACCAGGAATCCCAAGAAAAGATTGGGGTGTTCTTTGGAAAGTTTTGAGAACTAACCTATTTCTCAGAAGGAGGCCTAATTGGGGCTCCTAGGGCTAGTAGTCTTTTAGGCCCAAATGAGGGTTTGGTGAAAGTGACCTAAGATGGAGCTAGGTGGACCCCTTATACACTTAGTATGATGGATTGATGACCTTAGAAGCACCTCCACACCCCTGTAAAACTAAATTCAAGAATTGGAGGTTTAGTAGCCTTTAGGGTGGATTAAGGGCTAAGGCAAGTGTTTCAAGATTGCACCAAGTCTTGACTTGGTGCAAGAATCTTTGTTGATAGTTGGGTTGGCAAGGGACAATCAGGGGACCTAAGAAGGAAGAGGTCCTATAGGTTGCAAGTGGTGGAGTGAGACACCTTAGAGGTCTTCCAAGCAAGACCCAGAGCATGAATCAGTGATTGATTCATCCAACCTCCCTATCAAGCGAGCCTATGGGCCTCGAGGAGAATGAGGTGATGAGCTGTTGATCAGCGATGAGAAGGGGACGTTACAGCATTCTTCATTAAATATCATTCCATCGATAGCGGATTTGGAGCATACCTTAGAAGTAGATCTAAGGTGTTTTTAAGAGCAGTCTTGAAGGCAAATTTTTGAAGACCTAAAGGGCGATTTCTAGCAGATTTAAGAGCAGACCTTGAGGCAAATTTTTGCGGACCTAAAGGGTGAATTGTGGTAGACTTAAGTGCAGATCTTCAAGGGCGAGTTGTTGCAGATTTAAAGACTATCTATTGCCGAATTGAAGGACATTTTATGCAGACCTTAAAGGGAAAATACCTGTAGACCTATGAGCAGAAATTCTTCAGCAGAATTGTAAAGAGTTTCAAATTTGATTGGAGAAGAGGGTCAAACATTCATCTGCTGCGTGGATGGGAAAGCAACTGGTGAAGTTTATTTGAGCGACAAAGTAAAATGATGCTTGTGAACGAATCTGTACAGATTGCTACTCCAGCTGATTGTAGCCAGAATACTCTTGATAGCCATCAAGCATTTGGAAGTCTGGGCGATTATTCAACAAGGATTAAAACAATTAAGGGCTAATTAGGCACAACTAAAGGTCTAGCTCAATGGTGTACAAGGTTTGGGACTGAAATACAAGGTTTGGGACGTGCATATCAAGGAGAAAAAAGGTTTTCTTATGATGCTGGTCGATGGTGTTAAATGTTAGTTTTAGGATCAGAAATGTAATAAGCAGAAAAATGCAACAGATAGACAATGAACACAACGGTTTACCCTAGGAAAACCCTCCTACTCGAGGGAGAAAAACCTAGCAAAAATATATCTCTCATATATTAGAATAAAAGTGCAGAAATCTGCTTACAAGTCAGGCCTTACACAAGGCCGAATTTGATACAATGAAAAATGTCACTTCTCCTTGAAGCGAACCTCAAGTGCTGTAGATGATACCACTTCTTATAGAAATTGGATCTGTTGCTGCTAGGAATGAACTGCTGCTAGAGGTGCGAATTGCAGAAGAGAAGAATGATAAGTTGATGATTAAATGAAGGATCTTCACCTTACTTATATACAAGGATAGGTGACCTCTTCACTAGGTCGGCCCCCTTAGAGAATACAAAATATAATATATTATTTGTGCATCAAGGACGACCTGCCTTGGAAATCATTTTATTAAAATATAATCATAAGAAGACCTTATGATTTGGAAATCAAGGAGCATCACAAGAAGACCTTTTTCTCCTTGATATGCATGTCCCAAACCTTGTATTTCAGTCCCAATGTTGTATTGGACGACTTCATAAGGGAAATATTTAAGTTATCCATTACATATTTTCACTTATATCTTTGGTGGACGCCTAGTGGAGACATAAGTTATTTTTATAAATATTTCACTTGATAAAGTGGGACGCCTAACTTATGAATTATTGGCAATTTTAATAAAGTCACCTCCTCCTTATGTTGGACGCCAAAATATGAAGGTGAATGGAGTTTGAAATGAAATCCAAATGCGGCTTGATACAGGTGAATTTGAATGTCATGCTTGGGTGCTCTAATTGGAGGGAAAGGCATTTTGAATTTGAGTTGAGAAAAGGTTAAAAATAAGAGTGCTGGGCTCTTTGTTGGGTATCCAATGAATTTTATAACGAAGTGCTGCTGGAATTGTAACTCACTCGCTTCGAGGAATGCATACCTCCTAGCAAAGCTTAGTTTCTTGCTTGAAAGATAGCAACTAGCTGAGATGAAGACTATTCTTTACATTGAAGAATAGATTGAGCAGATAGGAGATGTTTACTTTGATATTTTCTGAAGTTTGTGAAGGGTTTTCTTAGTTTTTAGTTTGCTGGTTTTGTGCTTGCTGTAGCACGTTTTTTGCTCGCAGCTCCTTACTCGATTTTTCTGTGGTTGTGGGTATTGTTCCAATCTCTTTCTCTATGCTAGGCATCCCTTTCCACAAGTTTTGGTAATTTTTAGTGAAGTCCTTGAATTTATCTAGCTGGTCGCCCACTTTTTGATGGCTGTACCTTGCCTGTAAGAGCCTTGGAATGCGTGCATAAAATAATGGAGGGTATTTGCTATTGTTTAATGTACTAGACTTGGGCACCAACTTCCTAGGCTTCATATGCACTTAGTTTCATGTCAATTGGAGGAGTATTGGATGAGTTATGAGCATTTTGGTGTGATTCATGCTTGCAGGTTTGAGTTCTTTGCTTGCTGGTTTTTCATATCAGTTTGAAGTTTAGATTTTTGGCTTGTTTTTTCATAGTTGGGAGGTTTGAGAAGTTTGGAGAGACATCTAATGTCAATTGCAATGATTTGGACAGCTATAACACATTGCTTCTTGCAAATTATACTTCATATTGTAGCGCTGAATCAGTAGTACTGATCAACTCTTTCATTTATGCAAAATACTATTGTTTTCCCACTTTTAGTGGAAGAGGGCAGGCCTCGCCGCCTTATTTACTTTCTTGCATAAGCACTTTCATTCCCACCGTTTGGTTGAAGACACATGCCTTGCCATCTTTACTTTCAGTACTTTGTAATTCTTCATTTGCTGATTGGCTAAGCCGTCAAACTACTCTTGCTGAATAAGTGGTCGTGTTGCATAATCATTGTATCTCCAACATTTCAGTTTATTAGCCAACGATCCTCGGCGACATATGCTCACACTTCGTCCGTCATTGGGATCTTGGTGTACATTCTTACTTTATTAGCTGGTTTTGGTTTTGCTAACGTTGACGGGTGAAGTTTTTAGTGTGAAAAATTGAAAAAATTGTAAGAGGGTTATTTCAGTGATATCAGAGCCAAGTTCCTGCCATCCTGTGACAATTAGAGTTCAGTTGTCAGATGAGTGACAGAGATATCGGATACTACATACAAAGAGAGATGACTATAGAGAAGTCTATATCAGAGTTGGTACGAGAATTGACCATGCTTATGAGAGATCTTGACATTAAAGGGGCATACTCAAGGATTGTTGCAAAATCTAAATGTTTGGATGGGAAGGCTGCCTTGACATGTGAAGAATGTGTCGAAGAGCCCAACAACAATCCCTTAGACTTGCATGTGATTGGTAGTGATGAAGATTATCCTTGAATCAACAAAGAACATGTTAGAAAATACTCAGTTGGCTCTAACGGAGGTAGAAGACCAGTTTTCCAATTTCAAACTTTTCAGGGAGCAAGAGAATGCACAAAGAGCTGAAGAAATCAAGCAAGTGATTGGTGAGTTTGATAGTCTTCGAGATGAGTTTAATCGTGAAGGTTTCACAAGAAAGACAAAAGTTGCATGTGCAGATTTGGATCAGCAAGATGAAAGGGATGACTTCCAAGTTTTTGACAATCCTCTCTTTGAAGTGGGTGTAGCGACTTATGACAATCCTCTTTTTGATTTGCAAAAAGAGTCATGTAGTGAAGAGACCAAGCATGAGGTCGAGTATGAACTCTAGTCTATGGGTGCTTTGATTTCACTCCATGAGGGTGTTTTGGTGGTTAGTAATCTTCCAAGATTGTTTGACAATGAATGCATAAGTGGATTTGAGGATGAAGACTCCACATGGAAAGTGTTGATTCAAGGAGTTTTCAACATCTTTGGCATCAAGGTGTTGTCCAAACATAGTTTGGTAGATGCTCAACATTTCATTGCAGCACCAAGGAGTGAAGATTTCAGATTTGTCACTCATGAAGTAGGGGAGGAAGATGGACCACAACATGGCGTTTGCACTCTTGTCAATCCATTTCTTTGGTTGAGTAATGCTTTAGCTCATACTAGTCAATTTTGGGAGTTGAATTTTAAGTCATCTTATGTTTCATACTCCAATGTTTGAAGCTTTCATGGATTGGTTTCAAAGGTTCACTAGAGGGGACGCCAATTTCATGAGTATGCACTTGGTTTTGACCAACACTTGGAGATGTGTTGAGTTTTCTCTTCGGTGTGTTGGAGATCATTTTCAGTTGGGTATCCTTGCTTGGGATCCTCAACATGGGTTAATGGAGCTAAATACTTGTGGAAAGATGAACTTTTGGAGGGATAAGGATCAAATTATCAAATTTTTTGGTGCTGTCCTTTTCATTACCAGCCACTTGATGGCTCCGTTTGTTCATCGACAAATGGATTGGAGAGAAATTTTGATTAGATGCATTAATTTGGATGATGATTTTCAGTATAGCAGCAATTGTTCATCTTCTTGGATGCTGATTATCCTTAAATCAGATCATAAGTCAATCATTTCGGTCATGGTGGGCAGTTGGTATACTTATTTTCAGACTTGACAGTCTCCTATCAGGACTGATTTTTGGCCTCAAATGCAAGAAGTGATGATTCAAAGCAATCCGAATCCGTCTTTAGGAGGTGTTCAAGTTGTTACCAGTGGCTATTCCTATGTTTTTCCTTGTACTTATGCTTGGGGCAACAAACCTTTGATTGCCTTGGTTCATCATTCTGAGGCTCTTGGAGTTGGAACTATGAGAGTTTTCTGCAGTCTTCATGGTTGTATCAAAATAATTCAGATGAGGCATAGTAGCTCCATGTGGAGTTATGAGGATGAGTTTGTTGAGCTCTTGCAAATGATTGCTTTCCTCTTTGCAAAAAGATTTCGAGATGTCACATTTGCAGTCGTGGCCCTGTTAGATACCATATGGAGATATGCTGAGGAGTTTGATTTTGAGTTGAGTAGTCTTTCTTATTGCCTAGGACTGTGATAGACAGTGGCATTGTTGATATTGATGACTCAGAGCGTTTTGGGCATGATGGTTTCACTGTTGTGATTAGAGTAGTGTAGCATCAACATGGTGGGTTCCTCTTCAAATGGACATGGGACCCTGGGATTGTACTTGGTTGGGTATGGATCAGTTTAAATTTTGCTGGAGTTGTGGTGGCATTGCTTGAGGACAAGCAATTTTGGGAAGGGTGGACTGCAATGTCCCCATTTTAAGCACTACACTTTCTAGAGACTGTTAGTCTATCCCCAGATGCTCGTAGGATAGTCAAATGCAAAATTAGGGTTTCCTATTTTATAAGAGGTTACTTTGGCAATTTTGGAGGCTTGCATGTTGGAGTTTTGCAATTTGGATTCTGGATTCCTTCTAGGTTTTCAGAGAGCTTTGCAATGGTGTGACATCTAGACTTACTATTTTTAGTATGTTGCGACCACTGCTCAAAATGTGGTTAAAATGCATTTGGACATACTATTTTTAGCCGTATGCTATTTATAGTAAGTGCTATTTTTAGCAAGGTTTCTGCAGTTCAGTTCTATGGCTATATGTGGCAGGTCAATTTGAGCAGTTTGGTCTCCAACACCCTTGGTGCTATTTTTGGCAGTGTTTCAGCAGCTTGGTATTATGGCTAAATCTGGTAGGGCAGTTTATTCAGTTTGGTCTCCAGTATTTGAGGTGATTATTTTGGCAAGTTTGATATTTGATGAAAAAATAATGTTTTAAGTGAAAATATTTCTTATATTGGACCATTTCATATGGGAAATATTTAAGTTATCCATTATATATTTTCACTTATATCTTTGGTGGACGCCTAGTGGAGACATAAGTTATTTTTATAAATATTTCACTTGATAAAGTGGGACGCCTAACTTATGAATTATTGGCAATTTTAATAAAGTCACCTCCTCCTTATGTTGGACGCCAAAATATGAAGGTGAATGAAGTTTGAAATGAAATCCAAATGCGGCTTGATATAGGTGAATTTGAATGTCATGCTTGGGTGCTCTAATTGGAGGGAAAGGCATTTTGAATTTGAGGTGAAAAAAGGTTAAAAATAAGAGTGCTGGGCTCTTTGTTGGGTATCCAATGAATTTTATAACGAAGTGCTGTTGGAATGGTAACTCACTCGCTTCGAGGAATGCATACCTCCTAGCAAAGCTTATTTTCTTGCTTGAAAGATAACAACTAGCTAAGATGAAGACTGTTCTTTACACCGAAGAACAGATTGAGTGTATTGGAGATGTTTACTTTGATATTTTCTGAAGTTTGTGAAGGGTTTTCTTAGTTTTCAGTTTGTTGGTTTTGTGCTTACCATAGCACGTTTTTTTCTTGCAGCTCCTTACTCGATTTTTCTGTGGTTGTGGGTATTGTTCCAATCTCTTTCTCTATGCTAGGCGCCCCTTTCCACAAGTTTTGGTAATTTTTAGTGAAGTCCTTGAATTTATCTAGCTGGTCGCCCCCTTTTTGATGGCTGTGCCTTGCCTGTAAGAGCCTTGGAATGCGTGCATAAAATAATGGAGGGTATTTGTTGCTGTTTAATGTTCTAGACTTGGGCGCCAACTTCCTAGGCTTCATACACACTTACTTTCATGTCAATTGGAGGAGTATTGGATGAGTTATTGAGCATTTTGGTGTGATTCATGCTTGTAGGTTTGAGTTCTTTGCTTGTTGGTATTTCATATCAGTTTGACGAAGTTCAGATTTTTGGTTTGTTTTTTCATAGTTGGGAGGTTTGAGAAGTTTGGAGAGACATCTAATGTCAATTGCAATGATTTGGACAGCTATAACACGTTGCTACTTGTAGATTATACTTCATATTGTAACGCTGAATTAGTAGTACTAATCAACTCTTTCATTTCTGCAAATTACTATTGTTTTCCCACTTTTAGTGGAAGAGGGTAGGCCTCACTGCCTTATTTACTTTCTTGCATAAGCACTTTCAATCCCACTGTTTGGTGGAAGAGATAGGCCTCGCCGTCTTTACTTTCAATGCTTTGTAATTCTTCATTTGCTGATCAGTTGAGCCATCAAACTACTCCCGCTGAATAAGTGGTCAAGCTGCATAATCATTGTATTTCCAACATTTTAGTTTATTAGTTAACGATCCTTGGTGCCATATGCTCACACCTCACCCGTCATTGGCATCTTGGTGTACATTCTTGGTGTAGGGTTACTTTATCAGCTGGTTTTGGTTTTGCTAACGCTTACAGGTAAAGTTGGTCTGAAAAATTGAAAAAATTGTAAGGGGTTTATTTCAATTGACAGGGCATTGCCTTGTGTGCCCAATGGATTATTAGAGTGCTTGATGGTAATGAAGCTTGGAAAATTCTTGTTCAAAACTACATTATTTTTGGCTTCCTTGTTGGATGCCCAACTTGGAGAGGCCTTGATATGGGAACCTTTCTTTCTATGCTAGAATTGATTATTGTTCAGGGCACCTTTGTTATGAAAAGCATTTGGAAGGCTTGGGAAGTTATCAAATTGTGGCTCAGATGGGTGGGATATAACTTCTGCAATTGGTTATCTATTAACTTGCAATCCATTTGGTGGTCTCTTGTTCTTAGGTCTTGTTGTGACCTATTTCACACATTGCTCCATTGCAAATGGGGACCCTAGTGGCTGGCTTTTTAGGGCTTTGCCGTTGTGTCTCAGTTTCATTTGATCTCTGTTTGGGGGTTTAGAGTTTGAGTTTTTGAATGGTCACACGAGTCAATTGAAGAATTTGAGCCCAAATCAGTGCGCAAACATCATCAGAATGCTTAGAGGGCCCGAGGGACGAAGATGGACTATCGTTTGAGCCAATTCTAACTCACTTTTGGGGATTTCCCTCTGGACCCCCTATTTTTAGGGACTTTATTTACGGCATTTTTGGCCCATGTTGGACTTCTATTTTTTAGGGGCTATTTTTGGAAAGTTACTATTTTTGGAAAAGTTTCTATTTTTGGCAGGGCTTCCATTTTGGAAAGTGCCCGATTTCAAAAATCAAGTCCTAAAAACTAATGAAAATCATAAAAATCAATAAAAGGAATGAGAAATGGGCACATGGCAAAGTTAAGCCCCATGGCTCAACTCAATGGAAAGTCCTTGACTCACAAAGCAATGTCATGACACTATGGAAAGTCCGCCCAAGATAAGATGGCTTGAGTTTAAGCAAAGTCCACCCACCATAAAGATAAGATGGCTTGACCAAAGCTGAAGTCCTCTCCAAGCAAGAGATGATGGCACAAACATGAGTAAAGTCTGCCCCATGTAGAATGGCTTGGTGATGTGCTAAGTCCGCCCAAGGAAATAAAGCAATGGCTTGGGGGTAAGTGAAGTCCGCCTAAGAGAGATAGCTTGTAACAAAGTCAAGTCCGCCATATAGAATGTGAAGTGGCTTGGACATGAGCAAAGTCCGCCCCAAGTAGATGGCCTAAACAATTGACAAGTCTGCCATATGAAGAATGAATAGCATGACACTATGGAAAGTCCGCCTAGTCCATAAATGCATGTCCAAACCACTAGTGAAGTTTGCCATACTTAGAGGAAGGGAGAAAATCGAAATTCTTGCCTAACTCTAGACATTAAAACATTAAAATATCAAATAACATGTCTAGATGTTGAGGAATCTCGCTAGAGATTTTGGAAGTTAGAAAAATTATGGCAAAATAAAATGGAAGGAAAAAGATTTGTCTAAGGAAAAGGCAAGAAAATAACTTAGAAAAATCAAATTTGCCTTAAGATAAAAATAAAAGGCCATAATTAAAATAATTAAAATAAAGGGGTTGGAAAATGACACATGAAAATAATTATTTCAATTATTTTAATTTTTTTATTTTCAACACCCAAAGAGATGAAATTTGAATTTTTCTCTAAGACTCAAATTTGGAAAAAGACAAAAAAGACTTCACTGAACTGGCTCCAGACTTAGAAACTTTCCCTAAAACCAGTGTTGAAGATTGAAATTGCCATTCGGGAGCTGAGTGCCAGCCAAGTTCGAACTTGATTTAATGGAAACAACTGGATTTTTGCTAAATAAATCGAATTTCTTATCTTTAAATGGGCTTTGCTTCTCATTTTTTAATCATTCATCTTTCGACAACGAAGTTGTAAGAAATAATTTGCTTAAGGCAAGAAGACAGGTTTTGGAAAGAAAGTTGTGAAGTTTGAAGCAGAGAGAAGGAAAAGTGAATTTATACCAGCCAACACTGTGATCTTGTCCATTTTATTTTTCCCATAGTAGCAGGTAGATTTTTATTCTCTACCTTATTCTGGCAAAAAGACTTCATTCATCTATTGGATAAATTTTTTCATTTCCATCACAATCTTTCACGGAATTTGATTTATCACTTGGCTGGAATATTTTTTCAAGTAATTTAATTTTAATTTCTGAATTTTAATATTCTCTTTGTATCTTCTTGCAGATTTATTTTTAAGAAAATACAAATGAAGTTCGCCAGTAAGGGTTCGCAGCCACAGTCCAAGATCAAATCTAAATGGGAAAACATTGTGGACACCGACCTTGGCCATGTAGACTTTGATGATTTTAAAAGGAGGATGTACGGAAGTGATAAATTCTTGCCCACACCAATTGCACACCAGATGATACGGAATGGTATTGTTTAGGCAGCTGGATTTCCACCAGCAAAAGAATGTCCAGAGCTCATGGTAGAGTGTGCATTGCACTATAATGCACAAGAAAGACAAATTGAAGCATCTGATGAAAGAATATTGGCATACTTAATTGAGCCTGCTATACAAGAAACATTTGGAATCCCAACCTACCACTGAACATCTTATCGAACCAAGGATGATGCATGAAAACTTTATGAAGATCAACAAGGCATCTGTGCATCAAATATGAACAAGTCCTAGTTGGAGAAGCCCAGACCCACTACCAAAAAGATGCCCAAAAAGTTGTCCAGAACTGATTTTAAAGAAGAATACAAAGACATTGTCTTGTTGCTAAATAGAATGGTGGGCAATCCTCAGGGTGCGCCCTTCGAAACCTAGATGTATTATTTCATTGATGAAATAACTTCCGGGGTAAAGATGTTCAACTGGTCAAGGGTGATCAGTGACAGTCTCCACGAGCAGTTGATCAACCTGGAGAGAACCAAAACCTTCCATATGAGTTCCTATGTCATATATCTGCTTGCTAGAACCTACAAATATGTTGGCCTAATTTGCAAAGGTGTAGTTGACAATGGCGAAGGAGAGTTCAAGTCCTACGATTGCTATCCGCAGTTGCAGTTGAAGGAGAAGTCACACTTAAAACGGGCGCATGATGCCTTTATGTATATCACTCAAATTCTCCAAGGCGGAACACATCAGAGGCAAACCCGTGAGGCCAAAAGTTTGATCGGCAGATATGGATCCTGGTTCATCCAGTTTCCTAGATTTACATACATTAGGATTCAAGGATTCACAGGTCGCCCATACAGACTACCAATCTATCCTACCAACAAAATGTTTTTGCTGGAAGTTCTGAGGCAATTGGAGACATATCAAAATATTCAAAGGACCAAGCAAAAGGCCTCCATTACTTTCCCTTTCTTCATCGGCAATATGGAAGAATCATGTCCATCGGCGCAAGCGCAGAGAGTGCTCAATTGGAGATACAAAGATACCTGTTCATATCCTACAAGCCTAGAGCTAACTTCGATCCACTTCATCACATTGGAACTATGGATGGAGGGAAATATAAACACAAAATTGACTTAGAAGACTTTTGGGCAAATGCCACTGATGAATATGATGTAAGAAAAAGACTGTGCTCAAGACTGGCATTAGATATGATCAGAACAACAGAACTCTTCCGAGTACCTGATCACCTTGATGATGATGGAGTATACGTGCAACCGGGCTTTGATGAAAGGCAACCACTTCCTCTTGTGAGATGGTTTGAGCCTAAGCTTGGTGACCTGACAACATTCATGAGGCCTGTGTTTAAATATTCCCAATGGTGGATGGATCAACAAGTGCAAATTTTACGGCAAAGGAATGTGCCATTCACATATGACTTAATGGGTGATGCAGAGTCTTGTTCTTCAAATGCCGGTGCATCTCATGGAGATGAACCAACGGATGCTGCCAACCTGAAAAAGAGAAGAAATTGATGACTCTGCAAAGTAGAACAAGAAGAAAACAACAAATGAAGGACCCGCTCAAAAGAAGCAGAAATCCAAGCCCCTTCATTCAGCTACATCCATAAATGTAGATGAAATATTAATCATGGAAGAAGAGTCATGGGAACAATTCAAATTTCCTTCGCCAGCTCGAGAAGAGAATATGGAGCCAGTACAGTTGGAAGATGATGATCATCACTCCCCTACAGGCACGGAGATTCTGGAATCAAAAGATGATATGGATATTATGAACGAAGAATTCGAAGAGGGAATGATTTCCGCCCTCAAAGGAATTCAGGAAGTCCCATCCTTGTAGGAGATTCAAGATATAGATGCACAAGAGGTTCAGGATGTGCAGGACATCCAAGGCAATCAGGAAGAGGGAATTGAACAGTCAACAATCCCAGATTGGCTGAAAGAGAGACTAAAGATAAAGGTGCCAGCAGAGATACCAGAAGAAGATGATACTGCAGACTTCTTGGCGAGGCTAGAGCAGACTGCCACAAGGAAGCCAGCCAAGAAATTTTCTACAATACAGAGAGACAAAGCTGGTAACCGTACAGTGCATATTGCAGTACCTACCATTGAGAAACTACAAGATGAAATTGCCCCAAGTGAATATGCCATTACAACTATTGACATTGGTCCGACAACAAAAGGATAAGAGGTTGAGGACCTGGATAATTCTGTCACCACCATCAAGTCTAGACTGGAAAAGGAAGTGGGGAAGAAAAGAGAATATAAAAGGGAGATTGAGCGCCTAAAAGAATACCTCCAACATTTAACCAGGCCACTCAATCAGGGTGACCAATCAGCCCCTCCACTTCCAAACTCTTCACAGGAACCAGCAAGAAATTTTGAAGAGGAATTGACTATAGCTAGGGAAACCAAGGAATGGTTGGTAGGAAAGAAAGAGGAAGCAATAGCATTCGCAAAAGAGTTGGCATATGCTTATGGGAAAACTTCCTCTCTGCTCTCACGAGTGACAAACTTGGCGGAAGCATGGGATGGCCTCCAAGACATTCAGAGTAAAATTATCCCATGTCTTCGAGAAATAAAGGGCATTCCGAAGCAGAGATTGATCGATGAGAAGATCATTAAAGCTGGAGCTGCATACGATTTCAACAACTGGTATTATGCACTGGTCTCGCGAGGAGAAGTTTTGGAAAGAGTAAAGGAAGATGGTGCCAAAGTTGAGGAGCAAGTAAAAGGGATCCGGAGTAAAATTTTCCAAATGGCTACGAATGTGCTTGATAGAGACATTGTCCGGAGAAAACACTTGCAGTCGGAAAATTTGAAGGATAAAGTTCAAGAGATTTTCTCTGCCGGGCCAATCCTGAAAGAAAATCTGACTAAGGCATACAGCTTCCTGACCGTCCGAGACACCTTCTTGCTGCAGGAATCGAGATGGGTGATCACCTTTGCAGAATGTGCAGAAAGTCTAGACTTGTTGGAGTACAAGGTTGACACGCTGCCGGACATGACCATGGAGGAAGTCAGCATGATCGCGTCCAGGTTCAGTGAACGTAATGCTTTGGAAGTGGATAAGGACGTAACTCCCAGTGCATGAGTTATCTGTTGTTAACTGATTGTTGTTTAGGCAACCCTAATTAGGGTTTTGTTATCTTAAATCTGGGACGCTAATCTCATTTTGATCTTGGCCGTTCATTGTAATCTTGAAACTCTATATAAACCCCCCCTCTCTCATTTGAATCATTAGAAATTAGAGAATTTATCAGGGATTAGAGATTAGAATCATTAGAGGAGATTAGAAGAGATTGTAGAGAATAAGAGAGAGAGTTCTATGAAATTGTTGTTGAAAAACTATTTTGATAATAAAGTTCATAATGCATGAGATGCTTTGAACCTTTTCATTGTCAAATGGTTGCATGGTTGCATATTTCTCTTCCTCGTAAAGTAGATTTGAATTAGAATTCTATTTAAATGCATGTTAAGGGAATGACAGATTGATAGTAAAGATTAGCGAAACTTAGCTCATACTTTCTTTGAGTGGATGCTTTTCATTCAATGCGTAAAGTTAGACTGAGCTTTTGATGTGGATGCTTCAATGTTTACTTCGAATAATGTTGTTCTATTGATGGTATTGTTCGTAGTAAAGAAATCTTAAGCACAAATCCCAGAAGATTGCACTTGCTTTGTGTAGTTGTCGTTTAGCGTGGCGAAACAAAGTATTGTTTATTTAGTTTCACTCAATCCTTACCGTCTCTTGATTTCATAGAGATAGCATAGGACTTCTAAACCCTTACTCTTTTTTCACTTTTTTTTTTTATCTAAAGTTAGAAAATTCCAAAATGATACTGCATTTGCGTCTTTTCTTTTCTGAGTAACTTACCAAAGTAAATCCCTTTGTGTTCCCGTCAAATGACATCAACCACAGAGCTTATCCACACCTAACTGAAACATTGGAATTGCCGTATGATCTTTCTTGCAGTCTTAGCATACGAGGTAGTTTTTCAAGAGGGGATAGAGCATCTCTAGATACTTTATTCTAGAGTGTTTGGTGTGTCATAAAACATGCATCAACAGGTCTCAAGGCCAACCTCTTGCCAAATTGCCTTGGATCCACACTCTTTGCCTTTTCAAGGACAAAGTGGAAACTCTTCTAGACGTCATTCATAGAGCCAACAAGAACTTTCTTTCATGGCTTGAATTCAATCCTACTAATCAAGATCAAGAAACTTTTCAAGTTGTTATTGCTTCTATCCTCCCTCAGATGCTTCATAAGGTTGGGTTTTGTTCTCTCAAGCCCTGGTGGAAGGATTGGAAATGGTACCTAGACATCCCCTTTTAGAATTATAAGCCTAGTAAAGGCTATGCTTGGCTTTATTCACACCTTCCCATTGTTGAACAACTCAACCATCGTTGGCAACTCCAATATTCTCTTGGTACTTGGCATCATCAGTTTCAATGCACTTGGTTTGCTGTGCTGGAGCCTAAATTGGTTCACATTGCTTGGTGCATTCTCTATGAAGGCTTTCCAATGAGAAAGTGGCTAATTCAAATGGGAATCCCTTGCCCTCGATGGCCTTTCTATGGACATTTGGAGAGCCTCAAGCACCTCTTTTGGTTTTGTCCTTGGGCTCAAGAAGCTTGAAATTGGATCCATGATCTCTTCAGACCCTTTTGTCCTTCTCCATTTTCTTGGCATATGGTGTTGTTAAGAGATTGGCCTTGTCTTCCTATCAATTACACTCACTTCTAGCATGCTTTTAGAGTGGAAATTCTCTTCTATGTTTGGAAAGATAGGAATTCTTCTTTGTTTTCCACTTGTAGTATTGATGTTCATTTCTTTTTGTACACCAAGGCTATGATTTGCTCCAATGTTTTCATGCAGACTTAGGTGGAAGCTAGCAAAGTTGCACTCGAGGTTGCTCACCTCCAGGAGTTGTTGGATCATTGGGGATATGCCCCTTGTATTGTTGCTAGGGTGCCTTTGGACTCTTCCTCTCCTTCGAGAAATCACAGGCCTAGCTAAAGCCAATTTGTTTGGAGAGGTTGTAGGTCTCAATCCCATGGCAATTCACAAGGCTTTGTTGGTCGTAGCTGGTCCTAGCCTCCTAGACTGCCCCCTTGGTAGCCACCTCCTCCTTAGAGGTGTGGGGAGGTTGAATGGCTAAGTTTTGACAAGTTCCCTTGCTTGCAACTTGCCATCTCTCCTGTTTTCTCGTAGCGACATGTTGAGGACACTCCTGAAGAGGAAGGCACTATCATTGGCTGGGAGCCCCTTGATGGCACTACCTTCATTGATGTATGGGGATTTAATCCTGATGATAAATACCCACCTAATACTGGTGCAGCTATAGCTGCTTAATGTTGTTATTTTTGTCTTTGTTTTGGACTTATGCCTCGCTAGACTTTGTGGGTGTGCCTTTCTACCACCCTACCTTTTTATTTTGAATATTGTACTATTTTTATTTTAATATAAAGTGAAGTAGGAATATTCATAAAAGTTTTTTTTTTTCATAAACTTATCTTGAACAACTCGTAACTGTTTAGTTTCTCCAAAATCAGTTGTCATGCAATATGTTTGACAAAATGTCTCATGTGTCAAACTGAGTATTAATCAAGCAAATTTGCAGATTCCAAACTCCATTTAGGGGTGGGACATTAGATATCAGCAACAATAGTTACATATAATATTCAGGCACATGTCCTTACATGAATATTACCAACATATAGATTTAGAGTAATTCTGACAGCATAACTGAATCTGCAAACACACTATGAAACCTCCATGTAGCATCCAATAAATAGTGAAGTCAAAACATGAAACCATAAGTGGTAAACCACAAACCATGCACCCATACAATGGCCCAAAAATAGTGCCCAAATCTAGGGCCTAAATTCCAATGCACTGGTGCTAGAAATGTTTGATTTAAATTGTTAGACTACATAGAATACTATGTGGAGAACACAATTGCGTTCACATACCATAATCAATGAACATAGTATTGTTTAATAGAATGTTTTTCATGTTTTGCTCAGTGTAGGGAGACTATCAAAAACGACGCCTCTACACTGACAGTAGACATGCTATTTGTAAGAGCATTGATTTGCATTTATAAACAACAACCAACCCAACCGTTAATAGTTCTACAATTTGAGTTACACTGCCTTAGTCAACAACTCAACAACAAACCAGGTTGGTTACAATCTGCAATTTATTAACTGTAATATGACATTATGATGGTCTGCAAAGAGAGTCTAGCTAAATCTTTCTTTCTGTGCCTGTTTGTTAGCTCAGAAAATGAAATATTCCGAGCCAAATTTTTTCATTTTTCAAACAACAGAATTACAAACGAAAGTACCCGTTAAGGTTAGCAGCTAAACCAAAACGTAATGAAGCAACTCTAACCAAGGATGGAGCCGATGATGGCGAGCATATGGTCAGAGGATCATCTACTCTAAGTGCTGAAAGGGAACTCTACACCAAGTATGTGCTACCCAATCCAGAATGGAGTGAGGGGCGACCATATGGCGGAGTGATTACAAATAATAATGCTTGAAAAGAAATGCGGAAAGCTGGAAATACTCAACACCCAGAATGTGCTTGCTAACCCAGAATGGGAAAGTAGCTACCATAGGGCGGAGGTCAATTAAATACAATATCAAATGCTGAAAGTAAGAAGAGCATTACAATCTGATAAAGCAAGAATCTAAGTTGCTGTCAGTACTACTGCCAGCTTACAATAGGAAAGATGTTATCTTGCTAACAATGTGAATCAACACATAAACAGAGTTGCTACAATAGTAAAGGATTTCTTTGCTGATAAGTAAAACTTAAAGATGAATAACATCAACAAATCCAACCTCTTTCAACTTGAGCAATTCCCAAATGAAGCCACCGCGAAGTCTTTGAAGACTCTCAACACCTATCCAAGAATGAAGTTGCAGATTTCTACGAACTGTTATAACTGACCTGCATTTTTCATCACATAACCAGCTGCATACAGATTTCTTGAATAGCTCATAACTCCTTTCCTAACTACTCAAATGGCGGGATATTCAATGCAAAACAATGCTATCATGAGGGCGCTCAGACTAATAACAAGAAACAGACTTAAAATGCAAACTATATTTAATGCACGAAATCCAAGACAGCTGAAAAGTACGGCCCAGCTGACAGGGGCGATTTCTTTATTAAAAATCAGGCTTCTCTCTAAAAATTCCACAAGTTTGCACACAAGGGCCCCTAGCCTAAATGGATAGAATTATGCAATACCCATAACACATTTTTTTGTCTTTTTTGATTTACAAATAAAAGTATGGATCTGCTGTAGCAAACATGCAAAAACCAGAAACATCTAATATGCCAAAAACTGAACCTAATTAGACAAATGCAGATTACAATGCACAAATTCCAATGCACTCATAAACTAGACTAAAATCACCACTAGTTGTTGTCTTACAAACAAGAAGCGATGCCCAAGCTAGGAGGCCTTCATTCCTCGAAGCAAATCCAGAGCCAAACCGGCAGCATAACAGTACTGTAGACCAAAGATGAGAAATGATGTTCAAAGTCTTCCTTTTATAACTTCCTGTTGACTTCACGAAACCCTAAAATCCACTTCAATGTCAAAACCCTAATCCTTTCTCCAAGATGGCGTCCTTTTCCATTCAAGCTTAATATTTGATATTTTAATTAAATTCAACACCTTGATAAATGCGCCCACATGAAGCTTGTTTTGACTTTGGAAATTAATAAAATAATCTTAATGAAGGCGCCACCCTCAAAAGACCACTTTTCAAAACAACATTAAGTCAATAGACTAGGCCAAGGGGTCAACGTTAAAATATAATATTTAAAATGTGACTTTTTAATTAAATGACTCAACTTATCTCTCTGAATGTGCCCTGAAGCCATTACTGAGCAAGTCAACTGACCAAACTGAAGCAGGAAGTCAACCAAGCTGCACCCATCTGAAAAGCTGCCAAAAATAGAATTTACTAAAAATAGTAAATTCCAGAAAATGCTCTGAATGCCGGAATGAACATACCACTGCGAAGCTCTCTGAAAACCCAGAAAGAATCCGCCATCAAATCCACCAACTCCGAGCAAAGACATCCTCAAAAATAGGAAACCCTAATTTTACCTTCCGACTAGCCTTCGGGTTTCTAAAAGGCCAACGGTCACTGGAAAGATCAGGTTTGAGAAGGGACATTACAGAAAATTAGGATACAAACATAAGGAATGGTTATGGTACGGAGGTGGAATTATAACTGAGCTGATTGATTATAGGACTGAATTGCAGGTAATCAAAAGCAAGAGAAAATTTAGTGTTATAGATAGATTGTTTACAAGATGGACCTTGCAGTGAATCTATTTACTCTGAGAGACATGAAGTAGACCTCTGGCTTTAATATGATAAGAGGGACCTTTTCTTTGAACCATTACAAATTATCCACTGTGAATTCTCTTGCTTTTGGTAGCAAGAATAGCCTGAATATCTTAGTGGGAAATTTTGGTTATTATGAGAAGCCTAGACTCCATTATGTTAATAACGCTTACCTGCGATTGCTTTCTTCGTAACTGTCTCTAACAACAACTATTGGAACTTCTAAAAAAATACCTTCATATTAGTTAATAAGAATACTCAGAAGGCATATAGATATGGTGCTGAGATGTGAACCTTATTTCGCTCCCTTCATGCTTAGGACTCAACAATATTATGGTACATTCCATTTTGCTTTTTCTGGATAACTAGCATTCTTTACTTATTTTTGATGTGCAGTTGTGCTGCAGTTAGTTCCTAAGAGAGTTTCCTGATTTTATGAATATGCAGTTATCAACCATCAGATCTTGTGAAGCTTGATATACTTCTCAATGGTCAGCAAGTTGATGCTATGGCTACTATTGTGCATAAGTTAAAGGCTCAGCGTATTGGTCGTCAACTAGTAGAAAAACTTAAAAATTTTATTGACAGGTAAGTTCTTTTATAAATATTCTTGCTAGGTTGATTACGCTTAATATTTATTATATCCTGAAATTGGGTGACCATTAAACTTGCAAATCATATCAACCAATACCATTTTATGTTACTACAGGCAAATGTTTGAGATATCTATTCAAGCAGCTATTGGATCAAAAATCATTGCACGAGAAACGTAAGAAACTTTAACTTTGTCACATGCAGTTGCATATATATAGTAAAATCTAGCTAATAGAATCATTTTCCCAGTTCATAACAGATTTCTAATTCATCTTAATGTTATTGTGATGAGAGAG
The DNA here is from genome assembly GCA_007258455.2 of Sequoia sempervirens. Taxonomy (NCBI): domain Eukaryota; kingdom Viridiplantae; phylum Streptophyta; class Pinopsida; order Cupressales; family Cupressaceae; genus Sequoia; species Sequoia sempervirens. The sequence continues at coordinate 26,741 of VDFB02136080.1, forward strand.
CTAGCCAAAATAAATCAGATTCTAGTTTCAGTTCTATCTCCTTACACCAGTTTGAAGGGCATAAAGCCGAATATTGTGTAGTTTCATATTCATGTCAGGAATAAATCCTATATGCATGTAATTGGCAGTTGTTTTTAGATAGATTAGAATTAAGTTTCATCAGCCAGGATAATGCCTAATTTTTTTGATGATGTGATAATCTTGGTCTTTTATCATACTTTTACCACTTTTAATCAAGTTTCAAATTCTTCAAAAAATGTACATTCAGGGTTAGGTTTTTAAACACTTCTGTGTTTTTTGAATAATTAATTTATAAAAAAAATCCTTTTTTGGGTCCTCTGAGGTTTGCTGAACACGTTGTTTGATGCAAATGCCATGGTGTATTCCTCGTTGCTAGAACTGCTAAACCCCTTTTTTATGCCTAAATCCCCAAGGCAGACCATTTCTTTGCCTGTTTTAAGCTGGTCTTTTATAAGAGATAACAAATACAATAGAGCATTATCAAAATGTACTGAGCTTAAGTGGCAAAACTAGAAATTTACAATTTGTCTGATTTGCAAACAACAGGCAGGAATTGGAAGAAAAATCAAACTTGAATATATAGATTCTTATATCTAGGTAAAATACAAGGTTACAAAAAATAAAATAAAAAATCAATTGATATTAACTTAAAGATTTTTTTTTTGAAATTAAGAATGAATGAAGAGTATAGTGTAAAGGTTACAAAGGAGTGGTTGTATAATTGACAACATGGGGATTGAAGGTGATTGCTGTGCAGTTGAAGAAGTGGATTATTGTTTTTCTTTGTATTTATCGTTCTGCTCACTTCCCAGGAAATAGTAATGAGGATCTAGAAACCTGCTGACCCCAAATGCTCCTTGTAGAGATGAATGTCCCCAAGGACATCCTGTGCATTGTCTGGTCATCCTAGGGACAACCCCATTTGCAAGTGGCATTGAAAGGGATGACAAGGGATGTTTTGTTCTCATCTCACCAAACTGAAGGAAAATCCTTGTGTTTGTAGAAATAGTGATTGCTTTTAATTTTTAGTTGCAATGGGCTTAACAAATAATGTCTTAGGAGTTGCAGATAACTTGAAGGATTGCAACTTGTGTATCCTTAGCTTTGGCACCTCATGCTACTTGAAACAAGAAAGCCTAAATGAGAACCTTATTGTATGTATTAAGCAATACATTTAGCTTTGTTTTTGTTGTGCTATTATTGGTTCCTTTAGCTTAAAATGACAATGACAGAGAGTTTAATGTTGGAAAATTCAAACATTGGTAGTGGAAGTGAGGCAAAGGAAAGTGCAGCCAAAGGGAGCAATCAAAGTGGTAGTTCAATTGGGAGTGTCGTAAATTTTAGTTATTCCAAGATGATCTAAAAGTTTTCCAAGGGTTGATTCAATAAGAAAAGCATTTTACAAAAAAATTCAACAAGATTAGACACCAACAAAATTGTTGATTCATTTGAGACTTTGTAATATGCAGCCCTGTTGTTCTTTTTAGATTAAAATTACTATGTTTTTTTTTCCTATTTTTTTGTGTTCTTTCAGACTAGACAGAAGATGCAGAAGGGGTTTGTCTTTTGATTGAAATGATTTGAATATAAGAGCAGATTACAATAATTATTTGCAGCAGATATTAATTCTGAAAATACTGAAATTTCATGAAATGCAATAGCAGAAAAATTCCAGATTTAAATGCTGATCAGGATATTTATTTTACCTTCAAAATAACAACCACCTAGTTCGTAAAATATCACCACTTATATAAATCAAACATGCCCAGAATTAGTTTTGGCCTTGAAACCACTGCGGTACTAAAAATCAGGTCTGGGAATCCTCCAATCTGGATGCCACTATTCAGAAATAATACCAAAGTGACAAAGAGTGCTTGCATGCCCTAGTTGCCACCATGCAATTGGAAATAAGATTGAAATCTCAACGCCACCTCCAGAAATGAACCAAATCAGCATGCACAGCCAGCCACAAGAGGTATGGTCAACAGATGGAAAAGGTACGGCCAGTAAAGAGAAGGGGTCTACATCCAAAACTCAATATTCTCCTTCAGATCTGCCTAGATAGCTTTAGAAATCTGCATTAACCCTGAAAACTTGAATTATAAACTCCACAATAAACCTAGCTGTGATCTCTGTATGAAATCACCAAGAATCTCCGAGACCGTGTCTTTCAACAATGTAGAAGATGTTGCTTGTAAGGGGTTTTGTCCTCACAAACTAGAGAGAAGCAATCTCCACCAAAGCCAGAGCAATATCCAAACATAACATAACATGATAGCAAAAATGAGCTCTAAATAGAACTTATATTTCTTTACCAAATTGGGCGCCAACTTTCAGCCCTAATTCTCATGCCCAAAAAGAAGAAAGAATATTTTAATTTAATTTAACCATCCCTTATGTCTCTCTCAACTTGGGTGCCAACTTCTAGGAGTCCCCTTTTTAAAACAACTTATGATCACTCATGGGCCTTTTTATAACTTAACTTTATAATTTTTAAATAACATAAGTTAAATATTATATTTAACTTTATTACATTATGTTATTTAAAATAAAACACTTGACCATATAATATATCGAAATATCGATTTCAAATGCTCCCACTGACACATCATAATATAACAAGACTGACCACAATTGTTAGTGATCCAACTTGACTTACTAAAAATAGTACGTACTGGAACTCACTCAATACTCTCTAGAAAAGGGGATTATGCACAAGAAAACCATTGGAACTCATCTGAATGAGAAGATACTGCTAACACAGTGGATAAACTGCCTCCTGAGCTTCCTAATCCCTACTCATTAGCCTATGTGAACTCAATTGAATAGGCTAATGGTCCATCTTGCCAATAGGTTAGGAAGGGGACATTACAATCTGCCCTTCCCAAAATTACATGTTCTCAAGCAATTTCAGCGTTGGATGCTGCAAAATCTGCTCACAGTCCCATGTTGCATCCTCCACTGGCAAGTCTTTCCATTTGATCAAATACTCCTTGATGACCTTCCTCCTAAGAACCCGCTCTTAGAGATCAATAATAGCCTCTGGTATTAGAATCAACTTCCCCTCATCCAATGGTGGTAAAATAGATGAGGGCACTACATTATGCTTGAGTGCCTTCTTGAGCCTGGATACAATGAAAACATTATGAACCCTACTGCTAGCTGGCAAATCAAGATCATACGCAACCTCTCCAACCCTCCTGGTAACTCTGAATGGGCCATATAATCTAGGCTTGAGCTTCTTAGCTCCACTCTTCTTAAGAGTAGATTGTCTGTATGGCTGCAATCTCAAATATATCATATCCCCAACCTCAAAACTACGCTCTATCCGTTGCTAATCGACATACAACTTCTACTGATTCTGTGCCTATTGTAGGTTTTCCTTCAATGTTTTCATGATAACTTGACTTTCCCGTAACTAATCCTTTTCCTTAGGCACTCTGCTATCTCCAAAAAGAAGATCCATGAAGTTGGGAGCCTCATACCCATATAAAGCCATAAATGGTGTCATCTTGATTGACATATGATAGGTGGTATTGTAGCAATACTCACCAAGGTGCAGCCACTTAATCCATGCTCTCTGCTGTCCAGCAACATAGTTCTTGAGATACCCTCCCACCCATTTATTAACTATCTTCGTCTGCCTATCTGTCTGTGGGTGGTAGCTTGTACTAGGAGTGAGTTCAGTCCCACTCAGTTGGAAGAGCTTCTGCCGAAAGATACTCAAAAACTTGCTGTCCCTATTGCTCACAATACTCTTGGGCAGCCCATGTAGTCTAAAGATCTCCCTGAAAAGCAAATCAGCTACCTGAACAGCTGTATTGTCATTGAAATGGAAAAGAAGTGAGCAAATTTAGTCAATCTATCTGTTGATGTAAGTAGCAGCGGGAGATTTCTTTCTCCTATAAAATTCGAAATTGATTGAGGCTGACTCTTGAGATATGATGTCTCATTTCAAAAATAATAATTTTTTATTTTTTGTTGAAGCCGACTTAAATAAAAGATGCCACCTTTTGTAAAGTCGTCTCACTTTGTAAGAGGCTGACCCTTCATGAAAAGTCACTTCAATGTGTATATATACAAGGCGTCTCCCTCCTCATTTGGTAATAATAATTCTCAAGACAAGTTCGCATACTTTCAGCAAGAGTTTGCATTCATACAGCAGATCGATAGTTGCTTCAAGGAGATCGATATTCATTATTGCTTGTATATTTGCATCTAGAGAGGTGCTATAATCATTTCATCAGATCGGCCTAGTGTTTGGCCAAATTGTAAAGCAAATTGCTGCTCTTTCATTCAATATATAAGTGATATATTTGTGGCTGGATTTTTCTCCCTCAAGGAGGGTTTTCCCAGGGTATATGCTGTGTTTTATTGTTTATATTTGTTTTATTTCTGCTTAATTCATTTTTGGTCTTAAAATTAACATGGTATCAGAGCGGGTTTAAGCAAGATCAAGATTAGATTTGTTTAAGCAGCAAAATCTTCTTCTCTTCTTCTCATCTAAGGGAGTCTATCTAAGCTTCAAAGATGGTGAATGGACTCAAGGTTGAAGATAGGCTTGATGGTGCATCGAACTTCACCTCTTGGAAATTCAGAGTTCTTATTGCATTGGAAGAGAATGATCTTCTTGATTTCGTGGAGAGTGATGTGCCTGAGCCATCCGATGAGGCTGAGAAAACTCAATGGAAGAAGAATGGCACTAAGGCTAGGAAGATCTTGATAGATTCCGTGAAGGATCATCTTGTGCCAATTATATCCAAGATGAAGACAACCAAAGTCATGTTTGAGACTCTTTAAGGCTTGTATGAGATCAACAACACCAACAGAGCTCTTGCCTTGAGACAACAACTCCATCATATAAAGATGGCTAAAGGAGATTTAGTCATCTCTTTCTTCATGAAGATCACTGAGTTGAAAGATCAGCTATATGTCATTGGAGATATAGTTGAAGATAGAGACCTAGTCATGTTGGCACTGAATGGTCTTCCTCAATCTTGGGAGCCCTTTATCCAAGGCATTAGTGGAAGATCTAAATTACCCAAGTTTGATTGTCTTAGAGCTGATTGTATTCAAGAAGAATCAAGGTTGGCAGCAAGAGGGAATGGTCGAAGCTCTCATAATGAAGACAATCATGTCCTTGCTGCTCAAACTTCCAGAAGGAAAGGAAGAGAAGGGAGAAAAGGCAATTTCAAGAGGAATAAAGACAAAAAATTAGATTTTGCTCCTGAGCCAAAGAAGAAGGATCTCTCTCACATTCAATGTTTCAGATGTGACAAGTATGGTCACTATGCTCGAGATTGTATAACAAGACCAAAGCAACATGCTTCTACTGCGGATATTGATGATGTGTCACCTCAAAAGGAATCTAGAGACAACTCAGGAGGATTTCTATTCATCTCCGCTCTTTCAAGCAATATTCCAACCGACAGTAGCACTTGGTTGATTGATAGTGGTGCTTCACGACACATTACAAGATATCGAGAGCATCTTTCAAACTCAGTAGAAAGAGAAACCAACTTGCAAGTGATAATCGAAGATGATGCTTGTTATTCAATGAAAGGTGCTAGAGCCACCTCTCTTCATCTATAATCCTCAACAAAATAGTGTTGCAGAGAGAAAGAACAGGATGATCGTGGAAGCAACAAAAGCCATGATCCATGACCGCGATCTGCAAACCTTCTTATGGGTAGAAGCTTCTAGGACTGCAATATATGTTCAGAATAGAAGTCCTCACAAGGTCTTGGAGAATATGACTCCGGAAGAAGCCTTTACAGGAAAGAAGCTAGAGGTTAGTCATTTAAGGATCTTTGGATGTCCTGTCTATGTTCATGTTCCAAAGGAAAAGAGAACAAAGTTGGAGCCTTCTGGCAAGAAGGGAATATTTGTGGGCTATAGTGAGATTTCAAAAGCCTACAGGATATACATTCCAGGTCAGAAGATGATCGAGATCAGTAGGGATGTTACATTTGAGGAAGATGTTGCATTCAGGAGATCCAGGGGTACTCATATGGAGATCGATAATGAAAAGTCTCCTCAGGATATGGAAGTTGACCATACTCCTGAGATTCAGATGGAGAT